>JAWDGP010005982.1:0-10000 GCA_033675545.1 Elysia crispata
CAATAGAAGAAATGCTTACTACTAAGATTTCCTCCTTGTAGATGGCAATGGGCTGTGCACCATCGCGGGATTTCTTTGACATCAAAAATCTGAAACAGTGTCGTGTGGTTGGGTTTAGCTCCCACCCTTCAGGACAGAAATCTACCAGGAGAAAATAAAAGTCATTTCAAACCTGTACAAGCGTTGAAAAATTGTTTGATATATTTTTTCAATGTTATTAAGTTATGATCTCGTAATGAAATAGTGCCCTGTCCTGAACAAAGGTATTGTAGCTTAGGTTATTTTTGTCCAAGATATTCTTTTTTTTAATCTTTGTTTTTTATGGTTTGTGACAAATCTAATATTTTTTTTATGTTCACTTTCCTTGATTCTTAACAACATAACACGATTCCCATATTTTACATATTTTTTAAATTACCACATTGAACAGACGCAAAAGATGTATAAACATCCACAATGCGTTTTTTTTTCCTAATGAAAAATTATGAACTCTCTGTTACAAACATAACAGTTTAGAAAACACGGGCAAATTTTTCGGGTTTTTTGGCGGTATTTTTTTAATTTTCAGAGTTATTTGATGTGCATTGGTAGTAACTTAAATATTTTTGCTTGGGTGAAATGACCCTGTGCTAAAGGGGCACATTACTTGACACGCACAATCACAGGAATCTTGCAGTACGGCCTAGCACTTCTGCATTCCCTTTTCACTAGAAAATTTCCCTAAAACACCTAAAAAAAATCTGATTTTTTTTTTTAATACGGAAAAACATTATGCCAATATAATGGGAAATTTTTGTAAGGATTGATATGGATAAGGAGTTACCATTTATAAGTTTCTTTGTATCTTGCGACAAGACCCAGAATCTAGATCTAGATCTAACTGGATACGGCTCTTCACCGTCATCATGGCGAAACATCTGGCGGCAGATGTGGTAGACAGAAAAATCTTACAGGTTAGATTTATAAGATTGGCTCAATCGATTGTTTTATGTGCTGCAAAGACTTAAATTAGTGCTAAGCAGAACTGGACGTGAAATTACATTCCCTTTAAACATGGAAATTTAAACTTCAATTAAAGTTACTCTCTCGTACAAAGTCTAGACTAGCTTTTTGTTGAACAAACTCTATCCTACAAGATTAGTTCTAAATTTAACGCTTGGTTTAAGATCAAGTTGTAGATCCATGTAGGCCGAAAAACAATGATGAAGTCAATCAATTTTGGAAAAAGTGTAGCCCCTGGCAATAAATTTTATTTAAAAACTTTCGAATTCAAAAAAAAAAAAAAAAAAAAAAAAAAAAAGAAATATATGGATTTTATAAAGTTAAGATACATGGTTGTCAAGGATTATTGGAAGTGTTTCTATAAACTTTAGAATTATTTCCATTCATCGATCTAGCTCTGCCAAAACCCAATCCACAGATGTACCCAACATGAAAGCCTAATCAGCGAAGGGAATGAGTACGTATATGGTTGGTTTAGTTTGTTATGGTTATCTTCATGACCCAAGCATTGGATTGTTTTAATGGCAGCAAACATCAAATGCAACAACGAGAAGACCTAGACTTTTGTTGCAGTTAATTTTTCTAATCGCTAAGTACTTTACTTCAAAACGACTTGTTAATTTGACATTTCAAACAATGTGTTTCTTAGTTAGAATTTGCAGCTCGGTGCGCTCGAAAAGGAGACGGGCAAGTATGAGCTGCTGGAAAACGTACGAAAAAATGCGGAAACAAAGGTGTCAGCATTTTATTTTGGTTTCATTACATCAACAAATTTATAATAATCTCTCCCTTCACAGATAATGTCAAAATCCCCAAAACCGAGCTTAATATGAGGGTTATACTCGCATCTTGTTTGAAACTTTTCACAGATAAATCCTCCTCTTTTGCTTTCGCAGTTTGCATCGCTCCACAGCCCTTTTCTCGACAGCCCGGTCATGAAACCACCGCACAGCGATTAGCTGGGAACCTGGGTTTCGGGACGGAACTTTCCCCAAGATGGGTATACTTAGCCTTCAAATAAGTGCAAGGAAAAAACACTTTCAGCTGTCAATGGAATCAAACTACATGCAAAGTAATTCTATTTCAACCAATTAACGGTCAGACATAGATTTTTCCTAAAAATTCTAGAATCTTTTTAACTACGAAGGATTGCTGAGCTGAGCTGTTGAATCTTCGAAGAACAAATTGAAACTTTTTCTGAAACTTTTAACATTTTTGTTACACTAACATAAGAAACTGTGGTGAGTGGTAGTGGCAGTGAGTAGTAGTAGATAGTAGTAGTAGTAGTAGTAGTAGTAGTAGTAGTAGTAGTAGTAGTAGTAGTAGTAGTAGTAGGTAGTAGTAGTAGTAGTAGTAGTAGTAGATAGTAGTAGTAGTAGTAGTTAGTAGTAGTAGTAGTAGTAGTAGTAGTAGTAGTAGTAGTAGTAGTAGTAATAGTAGTAGTAGTAGTAGTAGTAGTAGTAGTAGTAGTAGTAGATATTAGTAGAAGTAGTAGTAGTAGTAGTAGTAGTAGTAGTAGTAGTAGTAGTAGTAGTAGTAGTAGTAGTAGTAGTAGTAGTAGTAGTAGTAGTAGTAGTAGTAGTAGTAGTAGTAGTAGTAGTAGTAGTAGTAGTAGTAGTAGTAGTAGTAGTAGTAGTAGTAGCAGTAATCTTAACATAATGCTCCCTTTATGTTACACATCTATTTAATTGTATATGATTATATATCGCAAAAGAAGATTCAAACACGAACTGGTCAGTTGTACTCACAGGGTATTGTTCATCCAGCCACTTAAATTCGTTGCCATCGAAATCGAATCGGTTTCGCAAACCGATCCAGTAACCGGTCCTTGGCTTTTCTAGCATGTAGGCTGCGAATCAAGTTATATTCGTTAGAAAGATATTGAATATAAGCCCTACCTATAGATAGTTGATTAAAAAAAAAAAGCGTAATTATGGCCATACTACGGGATAAACAAAGAAGAATTGTCGGATTTAACCTTAATGGAGGCAAATTTTTTACACTGTAAGCGAAAATGCTGATTATAGAATTCGTTTTATAGGTGTCTCCTGGCGAAGCATATTAAATACAAAAGAATCCATTAAAAGTCAACACTTTTTAGGTAAACTACTGCTAAAATTCAACTCTGTTTGGCAGACCTAATTGGCATATTATTATACTCGTTATAGTCAACTCTTGCTTAACGTGAACTAATTTTTTTTCGGTCCGAAAATGTTCATTTTACACAGCCTACACTGTTTTTTTATGGATAATTGTGCGCGTAACAAATTTTTTTCAGAAACATGAAACAAACACTTCATACTGTTACTTATGATATTATGGCCCTTTCCCCTTCCCTCTCCACCCCCCCCCCCCCTTACACACACACACACCACCACCACTTTTACCAACTGACCAAAATGCTGCTTAATGCCTAGAAACTTTTATATCTTCCTCTTACTCGTGATCAGCTGGTTCATCTTGTCGTTAACAATTTTCACCAAATCTGCCCCAAGCTCGTGACATCTGCCCCGGGCATCGTCCCAGCTCTTCTTCTTCCTCTCCAACCGGATGCATGACGCACTCCAGGGGCTAACCATCCAGCCATTCGGACATTGAACTGAAACGGACCAAGCTCTGGACTTAGTGGGCAAGTTAAGCGCGCGCAAGATTTCAAGAAGTGTGGTTAGATGTTTATGATTGATATTTAGAATCCAAATCTATTTATAGATCCTTTAAATGAGCGCATGGGAATTCCCGCAAGGCATTGTATCTTTACGCACTTGTTCCACGAATCTTAAACCCAGTTAAAAAAAAACGTTTAAGAGGATTTAGAAACAGAATAAGAAAGACCAAAATAAAAATAGTTCACAAACTTTGTAAAATCCAAATATATTTTCAGATTTCTTTTTGACATGCATTTTCATGTTGATTTAAATAACTGCGCGGCTAAAAAATCCCTAAGGCGTTTAACTTTTATGTACTTTAAGCGAAAATTTAGAGCTTTTTCATAAGCGTTAAAAGGATCTAAAAATAGATTGGGAAAATACAGAATTGGTAGATTCTTTAAACAGATAACGAATCTATCAGTTTTGTAGCTAGGGGAAAAAAATCAGGACCATCTAACCTAGCATTTCTAGACCTAGGCACGACATATTTTGCATAAAGTTGTAAATTGTCCAAGAGATTGGAATGGTAATACTATTTTCCATCAAAATAGTGGTTTTGGAATATTAAAGGCAAAAATATGGTTATAATTTTTTAAAACAAAAAAGGTAAATGTGTAAACTACTTTCTGTAAACACAGCTTGACTGAGATGGCAGGAATGAAACTTAAAGTACGCATACAATGTAGGCGGCGGTAGACCTAAAACCGTCTGGAGTAGATAAAGATGTTATTGCGTAAGAACAAGTAAAGAATCTAAACAAATTGCTTTGGCATAGGTTCTAGATCTAGAGCCTATATATTTACACCAGATAGATGCAAATCAAATGGTCAAGATCCAGATCTAGATTTTACTTTTGGGCTTATTTCAAATTGTTGTAAGTTCTAAATCTAGATTTGGTGTTTAAAAAAGAATTCTTGAGATATCTAGGTAGTTAAAGATGGGTGGAGACAATTGTCTGGACCATGTAGGTCAAATGATAGAAGACAAGACCATTTCTAAGCCAATTAAATACACACTCGCAACCCAACCATGGCAAATTAACACCAGGGTCCCGTTGGTAGAATGGGGTTTTCAGTTTGTTATTAAAAATTAAAGACAACTAGAGAACTATACAAAAAAGCACACAGTTTTCAGCATAGTTGATTTATGATTTATGACTGTATTTCATATTTCTCGCTAATGTTCTTTGATTGTAATAAATTTCTAACCCCCCCCCCCCCAAAAAAAAAAAAAAAAAAAAAAAAAAAATTGCTTTACAAAAACATTTTTCTTTAAAAACTACTGAAAAAAAAAATCCTAAAAATTTTTGTTCTTTCAGCAAAGATATTCAACACATTCAAACAGGATTTGGAAAACTACTCACGCTCATAGTAAGGTTTTTCACAGATAAACTTGTCTATTGCTGTACACTTGATACCGACCCAGGTGTTTTTGTGAGATAACTTGACGCACCTCTTTTCACGGGTATTGCGTTCAGTGGGCGTGACTCGGTATTCCCGCAGAGTTTTAGTTCCTTCGTCCTGACGAGCGAACACAAAAAGAATGGCAAAAAAATGTGGAACAGAGAAAAGTTTGATATGTTATAAAATAATGCGTGACACAGAAAAAATGTTGGTGTAGGACAAAAAATGTAAAATGTTCTGACGATAGGGTTACAGAAACAGTAACTGTTGGGCTAGGGCAAAAATGTAAAATGTTCTGACTTTAGGGTTACAGAAAAAGTTGGTATGGGGGCAAAAATCTAAAATTTTCTGAGGAGGGGTGACAGAAAGAATTGGTATGGGGACAAAAATAAAGAATGTTATGATGAGCGGACACATGAATAGTTGGTATGTGAAAAAAAATAACGGACACAGAAAAAGTTCGTATGGGCCAAAAAATGTAATATGTTATGACTAGGGGGCACCAAATGAGTTGCTATGGGGCAAAGAATGATTTGACGAATGGACACAGACAAAGAATGTAAAAATTTCTGACGAGGGGAAAGAGACAACGTTGGTATGGGCGCAAAATAATCGTAAAATGTTCTGACGAGGGGACACAAAAAGAGTTAGATGGAGAAAAAATGGGACAGAGACTTTGTATGGGGCAAAAAAGCGGGACACTAAAAAGGTTGAAATGGAGCAAAAATGCGGGACACAGAAAAAAAAAATTGGCGTTAGGTAAAAAATGCAGTGCACCAAAAAATCGGTATTCTACCATAACGTGCTGACACATAAAATGTTGATGTGGGGCAAAAATTCGCTCTTCTAAACAAAGCTTAAACTAAGGTTTCAAAAACAGCTTCACATTATGAATTGAACGTGTGAGCCAAAAAAAAAAAATTTTTTTAAATCAGAAGTGACGATTTTGATGCAAGGACTTGTGCCAGGAACAAAGGAAAACTCACCGGCTTCGGCCCGTCCACAAACCTGAGGCTGTTTCTACCACTAGGGGCGTACAGACCGATCCAGAGGCCACCAGTGTTCCCATCCTCTAGTAAACCTACACAAAAAAATGGAAGAATGGTTCATGAGATGGGAGAGGAGGAGGAATGGGTCATGAGATGGGAGAGAAAGGGGAATCGGTCATGAGATGGGAGAGAAAGGGGAATCGGTCATGAGATGGGAGAGAAAGGGGAATCGGTCATGAGATGGGAGAGGAGGGAGAATCGATCATGAGATGGGAGAGGAGGGGGATGGGTAATGAGATGGGAGAGGGAGGGGGATGGGTAATGAGATGAGAGAGGAGGGGGGATGGGTAATGAGATGGGAGAGAGGGGGATGGGTCATGAGATGGGAGAGGGAGGGGAGATGGGTAATGAGATGTGGAGTGAGGGGGGATGGGTAATGAGATGAGAGAGGAGGGGGATGGGTAATGAGAAGGAAGAGGGTGGGGGGATGGGTAATGAGATGAGAGAGGAAGAGGGGATGGGTCGTGAGATGGGAGAGGAATGGGGAATGGGTAATGAGATGGGAGAGGCAGGGGGGATGGGTCATGAGATAGGAGAGGGACGGGGAATGGGTCATGAGATGGGAGAGGGAGGGGGGATGGGTAATGAGATGAGAGAGGAGTGGGGAATGGGTAATGAGATAGGAGAGGGAGGAGGATGGGTAATGAGATGAGAGACGAGGGGGATGGGTAATGAGATTGGAGAGGAGGGGGATGGGTAATGAGATGAGAGAGGGAAGGGGAATGGGAAATGAGATGAGAGAGGGAGGGGGGATGGGTCGTGAGATGGGAGAGGAGTGGGGAATGGGTAATGAGATGGGAGAGGGAAGGGGGATGGGTCATAAGATGGGAGAGGGAGGGGGATGGGTAGTGAGATGGGAGAGGAGTGGTGAATGGGTAATGAGATGGGAGAGGGAGTGGGGATGGGTCGTGAGATGGGAGAGGAGGGGGATGGGTAATGAGATGGGAGAGGGAGGGGGGATGGGTTGTGAGATGGGAGAGGAGTGGGGAATGGGTAATGAGATGAGAGAGAGGGAGGGGGGATGGGTCGTGAGATGCGAGAGGAAGGGGATGGGTATTGAGATGGGACAGGGAGTGGGGATGGGTCGTGAGATGGGAGAGGGAGGGGGGATGGGTCGTGAGATGGGAGAGGAGTGGTGAATGGGTAATGAGATGGGAGAGGGAGGGGGATGGGTTGTGAGATGGGAGAGGGAGGGGGATGGGTCGTGAGATGGGAGAGGGAGGGGGATGGGTCGTGAGATGGGAGAGGAGTGGGGAATGGGTAATGAGATGGGAGAGGGAGGGGGATGGGTCGTGAGATGGGAGAGGGAGGGGGATGGGTCGTGAGATGGGAGAGGAGTGGGGAAAGGGTAATGAGATGGGAGAGGGAGGGGGATGGGTCGTGAGATGGGAGAGGAGGGGGATGGGTAATGATATGGGAGAGGGAGGGGGATGGGTTGTGAAATGGGAGAGGAGTGGGGAATGGGTAATGAGATGAGAGAGGGAGGGGGTGGGTCGTGAGATGGGAGAGGAGGGGGATGGGTAGTGAGATGGGAGAGGGAGGGGGAATGGGTCGTGAGATGGGAGAGGAGGGGGATGGGTAATGAGATGGGAGAGGGAGGGGGGATGGGTCATGAGATGGGAGAGGAGGGGGATGGGTAATGAGATGGGAGAGGGAGGGGGGATGGGTCGTGAGATGGGAGAAGAGGGGGTAGGGTAATGATATGGGAGAGGGACGGGGGATGGGTAATGATATGGGAGAGGAGGAGAAATGAGTCATGAGATGAGAGAGGAGGGGAAATCGGTCATAAGATGGGAGAGGAGGAGGATTGGGTCATGAGATGGGAGATGAGGAGAAATGGTTCATAAGATGAGAGAGGAGGAGAAATGGGTCATAAGATGGGAGAGGAGGAGAAATGGGTCATGAGATGGGAGGGAAGGGGGAATCGGTTATAAGATGGGAGAGGAGGAGGATTGGGTCATGAGATGGTAGAGGAGGAGAAATGGGTCACAAGATGGAAGAGGAGGGAGAATCGGTCATGAGATGGGAGAGAACGGGGAATGGGTCGTGAGATGGGAGAGGGACGGGGGATGGGTCATGATATCGGAGAGAAGGAGGAATGGGTCATGAGATGGGAGAGGGAGGGGGAATGGGTCATGAGATGGGAGGGGAATGGGGAATGGGTCATGAGATGGGAGAGGAGGGGGAGGGGTAATGAGATGGGAGAGGGAGGGGGATGGGTCATGAGAATGGAGAGGGACGGGGGATGGGTCATGATATGGGAGAGGGACGGGGGATGGGTAATGATATGGGAGAGGAGGAGGGATGATGTAATAAGTTGGAAGAGTGAGGAAGAATGGGTCATGACATGGGAGAGGAGGGGGAATGGGTTTTGATATGGGAGAGGGACGGGGGATGGGTCATGAGATGAGAGAGGAGGGGGATGGGTAATGATATGGGAGAGGGACGGGGGATGGGTCATGAGATGGGAGAGGGACGAGGGATGGGTCATGAGATGGGAGAGGAGGGGGATGGGAAATGAGATGGGAGAGGGAGGGGGGATGGGTAATGATATGGGAGAGGAGGAGAAATGGGTCATGAGATGAGAGAGGAGGGGAAAGCGGTCATAAGATGGGAGAGGAGGAAGATTGGGTCATGAGATTTGAGATGAGGAGAAATGGTTCATAAGATGGGAGAGGAGGAGAAATGGGTCATGAGATGGGAGAGGAGGAGAAATGGGTCATGAGTTGGGAGGGAAGGGAAAATCGGTCATAAGATGGGAGACGAGGAGGATTGGGTCATGAGATGGTAGAGGAGGAGAAATGGGTCACAAGATGGAAGAGGAGGGAGAATCGGTCATGAGATGGGAGAGGGAGGGGGGATGGGTAATGAGATGAGAGAGGAGGGGGGATGGGTAATAAGATGGGAGAGGAGGGGGGATGGGTAATGACATGGGAGAGGGACGGGGGAATGGTCATGAGATGGGAGAGGAGGAGGAATGGGTAATGAGATGGGAGAGGAGGAGGGATGATGTAATGAGTTGGAAGAGGGAGGGAGAATGGGTCATGAGATGGGAGAGGAGGAGGGATGGGTCATGAGATGGGAGAGGAGGAGGAATGGGTCATGAGATGGGAGAGGAGGAGGGATGATGTAATGAGTTGGAAGAGGGAGGGAGAATGGGTCATGAGATGGGTATGGAGGTGGGATGATGTAATAAGTTGGAAGAGGGAGGGAGAATGGGTCATGAGATGGGAGAGGAGGAGGGATGATGTAATGAGTTGGAAGAGGGAGGGGGAATGGGTCATGAGATGGGAGAGGAGGAGGGATGATGTAATGAGTTGGAAGAGGGAGGGGGAATGGGTCATGAGATGGGAGAGGAGGAGGGATGATGTAATGAGTTGGAAGAGGGAGGGAGAATGGGTCATGAGATGGGAGAGGAGGGAGAATGGGTCATGAGATGGGAGAGGAGGAGGAATGGGTCATGAGATGGGAGAGGAGGAGGGATGATGTAATGAGTTGGAAGAGGGAGGGGGAATGGGTCATGAGATGGGAGAGGAGGAGGGATGATGTAATGAGTTGGAAGAGGGAGGGGGAATGGGTCATGAGATGGGAGAGGAGGAGGGATGATGTAATGAGTTGGAAGAGGGAGGGGGAATGGGTCATGAGATGGGAGAGGAGGAGGGATGGGTCATGAGATGGGAGAGGAGGAGGAATGGGTCATGAGATGGGAGAGGAGGAGGGATGATGTAATGAGTTGGAAGAGGGAGGGAGAATGGGTCATGAGATGGGAAAAATGGGGGGAGGGGCGAGGAAGACTATATTTTTTTTCCCTTTTTAATTGCAGTTATTTGAAGAATGTATTGGCCTTTTCATATAATGTATAAATAAATGTTTTGTTTTAAACAATGAAGGGGGAAAG
>JAWDGP010005982.1:15000-20000 GCA_033675545.1 Elysia crispata
TGATATATATATATATATATATATATATATATATATATAGATAGATAGATAGATAGATAGATATAGATATAGATAGGTATAGAAGATCTTACCTACAATTCTCTTCATACTACACTTGTGTTTCAAGCGGATGACAAAGTTGTCGCCTGTCCTCGGCTTGAAACACCAGTGTCGTATGAAGAGAATTGAAGGTAAGATCTTCTATATCTATGAAATGCTCCCACAGTTGAGCACTCTTATCAATTATTCCAACTTATCTTAAAACTATATATATAAGGTGAGATATATAAGGCCATGATATTCTATAATTCTATTTTACTCATGTTGTCTTTTCACGTGCCTTTGTCACGTCCCTTTTCTTTGCTGTCTACGGAACCAAAGAGGTTTTTACCTAGATTAGTTGAATCCATACATTGATTTATCAATTATTTTTATTGGGATGAGGCAAAATCTAAGAACTTTGAAATCGAAGATCGATGTACTCATGTTGTTATTTTCTATTCATTTATTTATTTTTATTGATAACACTACAAGAGTGCTATCCGTGATAACTTGTGTTCATTCCATACAAAAATAGTAAAATTTACAACTCAAAGTTAGCCTCGAACAGTATACGAAAATAACAACCTCTTGTATCTTAAAAAAAATATTTTTATAATATTTGGACGTCACATGTGCCTAGTGATAAGGAAATCACGTAGCAGTTTTACCCCTAACTCTTTTATTTCTATAAGTTTTGACATCAACCTGATATGAATATCTGTCTCTCGCCCCCCCCCCCTCTCTCTCTCTCTCTCTCTCTCTCTGTCTCTGTCTCTGTCTCTGTCTCTCTGTCTCTGTCTCTCTCTCTCTCTCTCTCTCTCTCTCTCTCTCTCTCTCTCTCTCTCTCTCTCTCTCTCTCTCTCTCTCTCTCTCTTTTGTAAATCTTTGTATCCGTCCAGATCACGCTGGTCAAAATAAACCATTTGTGCCAATGTTCGACCATTTGACCACCGGAAGTCGAGAATCATTACGATAATCGTGGGAAACCCTACCGATATCAGGCTGTGCTTGACCACTGTCGTTGATACCAAAAAGAGTTATCGGACCTGTATCTCTCTCACTTCACCGTGATTAGTTATTTTTAGAGGAAGGAAGATTTTCCGCCATGAAATTAAAAAAAAAAATTAATATTGCGTCACCGTGTCTACAGCTCAAACTTTGACATGAATAGCATAGTACATGTAATAAAAAAAAATTAATATTGTGCCACTCTGTCAACACTTCAAACTTTGATATGAATAGCACAGTACATGTAATAAAAAAAATTAATATTGTGCCACTCTGTCAACACCTCAAACTTTGATATGAATAGCACAGTACATGAAATAAAAAAAAATTAATATTGTGTCACTCTGTCAACACCTCAAACTTTGAGATGAATAGCATTGTAACTGTAATATAAAAAATCGACTGCTTCTCTACTGATTCTATCTATTTTTACATCCTTTTAAACGCTTATTAGAAAGCTGTGAATTTTCGCATTAAGTGCATAAAACTGCACTCCTTGCGGGAATTCTTAAGCGCGCAGTTATTTAAACCTATATGATGATAAATGTTTAAAAAAAACTGTATATTGATTTACACTGTACAAACTTCGTGAACTTTTCTTATTCATGGTAAGATACTGGAACGATAAAATCCTTTAGTACGTGAGAAAAAGGGAGTGATAATTGTTATTGTAAAACTGTGTGCAAATAGACTAGTTTGCCAGCTACGCCGCCTAGAGTCGCAAGGAAGGCTGGGAAAGGTTAGAAGAAATTTCCCCCCTCAATCTTCGCAAAATAATATATTTACCTCTTTGAGGATACAACCATTTGTAATGTCACAGATATATTCTTGACTTCCTTTGTAAAGGATGGGGCCTGGTATAACAAGTTTGTCATGGCGTCAAGTTTGACCTGTGAACTATTTGGGTCAAAGTGCGAACCAAACTTTTCTGATGACCTTTGCTGCCCGTCATTATAACCCCAGAAACCCTCACGGACATCCTGTTTATCAAACATATTACTTATAAAAAAAAAAAAAATCTGAAACAAAATAGGGGTGATAATCTTCTTTGTTTGTTTTCGCTCTCTTTAGCTTAACGTACATAGATTGTTTCCCTTTTCTATAGATAAACGCTCCTGACACACCTGATTTAGAGTAACCGCCCTTTCTTGGTGCTGAGTAAACAGAAACATAGACAGGTGTGGTGGATGGTTTTGTACTCACACATACACACACACACACAAAGAGACAAAATAACGTGTACTCGCACATACACACACACAAAGAGACAAAATAACGTGTACTCGCACATACACACACACAAAGAGACAAAATAACGTGTACTCGCACACACACACACACAAAGACAAAGTAACGTGTACTCGCACATATACACACACACACAAAGAGACAAAATAACGTGTACTCGCACATACACACACACAAAGAGACAAAATAACGTGTACTCGCACATACACACACACACAAAGAGACAAAATAACGTGTACTCGCACATACACACACAAAGAGACAAAATACCGTGTACTCGCACACACACACACAAAGACAAAATAACGTGTACTCGCACATATACACACACACAAAGAGACAAAACAACGTGCACTCGCACATATACACACACATACACACACACAAAGAGACAAAATAACGTGCATCCTATGGATCAGTAGGTAGAGCTTTGATCCTTGTAAGTCGACGGGTGTGGGTCACTTCTCGGTACTCCCTGGAATCTGGGTCTTGTATCCTAGCCCTACTCCATTGTGTGGGATTCATCTTCATGTAAACTTTGTATTGGGCGTGTTAAATCTCAAGATTCATACAAAACGTTTCATTTGATATTGCTCTGAAGATTTCAGAGGAAACCGCTTGGGAGAATGATCAATGGACTGATGCAGTGATTGAAGAATTCCACAAGCCTCTTCCACCATGGGCGGTGATCTACTGGACTTGCTGAGTAAAATGTGAACTGATAAAAAAAGCTCCTTAGCTTGATGGTGTTCGGATTGTCAGAGGGAATAATGATAATTGTTGTCCAATGGTTTCTAACGGTAGACAACTCACAAAGAGCCGCAATGGAGTTCGTTGCGCATTCATTTCCGAGAATCTGTAGGAATTTTATCGCGTAGCGCAAAATACCAATTAAGGACAACGCTTAGTCTAGTTTGTCTACGAGAAAAATACGTGATTTTTTTTTAACATATAAGGAGTAAATAGACATTGAAACTGATATATTTTCTATTCTAATTCTTTGCAAGTAAAGTATTATAACATTGTTGCACTTTGACAAGGGAATAGTAAGATACTGTCATCCTGTTGCCTTTACGTGTCAGAACAATACTTTAAAACAAAAGCTAAGGCGCCTGTTTAAACCAAAGCCTTAGACCAAAAACATTTTTTCAATTTTCAATTGATATCGGACATAAACATACACAAAGTTGCAAAGCTGTGAAACAGATGGTTGGGTTTAGACAGTGAGTTAATGGACAAAGCAGTTTATTTTTGCCTCACGTCTTTCTGGTTTTTTATATTTTTTTTTAACTCTGCTTTCTATGGGAAATTTTCGTCACTGTTATCGATTTGGGTTCAGTCGTTTCATGACAAATGTCTGTCTGACTGTCTGTCTCTCTCTGTCTGTATGTCTGTCTATCTGTCTGTCTCTCTCTGTTTCTCTCTCTCTCTCTCTCTCTCTCTCTCTCTCTCTCTCTCTCTCTCTCTCTCTCAATGTCCGTCTATTTACTACTACTACTACTACTACTACTACTACTACTACTACTACTACTACTACTACTACTACTACTACTACTACTACTACTACTACTACTACTACTACTACTACTACTACTACTACTAATACTGCTACTGCTACTACTACAACTACTACTATCACTACTATTACTACTACTGCTGCTGCTGCTGCTACTGCTGCTGCTGCTGCTGCTATCAATAATAGTTATAATAATAATAATAATAATAATAATAATAATAATAATAATAATAATAATAATAATAATAATAATAATAATAATAATAATAATAATAATAATAATAATAATAATAATAATAATAATAATTGAGTGTTGGTCGAGAACTCATGAGTACAGGCCAGGCCACCGAAGTAAACAAACCTCTACATAAAAAGGGTGCTTAGAGGGATCTGCTTCTTTTAACTTAATTAAGCATAGTTTGAAAACTAAGCAATTTTTTTTCAGCCCATCATCTCACTCAACGCCAATGTTAAATTGTCCTAACTGGACCAAATAGTAGAATAATATAGCTCACTCTAGCACTTTTAGCTAAGGTTTAATTTACTTTGGTTTTTTTTCGGCTTTTATTTTTAGGAGGGCCTCGGTGTTGGTCCTGTGATACTGATTATCAAATGTTGTAAATCAAAGATATTTGTAAAGAATCTTTACCAGGGACCTGACGCTTCGCCTACCTCAGCCAACTTTCGAATCACGGATCTCCCCCCGACTTGTTACCACATTAACAAACGTAGACTCAACTGCCGACGATCTTAAGCCAATCGTATTTGCATGGGCTATGGATGATGCATCGTAAACTTCTTACACATCTACCAATACCGGCCTAGATCTTAAAACTTGTGTATCTATCGCTTTACGCTTGAGAACCATGTTTACAAAACAAACTAAAGTTTGCAATTTTTTCAGAACGAAAAGGTCGTATGTAAATGCCCACCACAATAGATACCTTGTACATTCAACATTGTTGTGTTGAAGATTTACCTTGATATGCACAAAGTGCCCTCTCAGATTTATTATGTCCTGAGTTTGTTAAGTTACATTTTGGGCTCTGAAACCTGTACTTAAATCGTCTAGCAGCAAACGATAGATTTGGAAAAAAAATTATTGTCACCAAAGATACAAAAAAATCTTTTCAGCTGAAATGAAAAAAAAAAAAAAGGAATTATGTACATTAAAAATTGATTATTC
>JAWDGP010005982.1:25000-37512 GCA_033675545.1 Elysia crispata
TTGCTCGAACAGTATATTGTGTTTGTATGGTAAAATGATTCAAATCGTTATATTTAAAAATTTTAATATCTACATTGCATACAACAATTTTGTCTCTTTCTCTCTTTCTCTTTCTCAGTGTCTTTTCCCGTTCAGCCCCCCTCTCTCTCTCTCTCTCTCTCTCTCTCTCTCTCTCTCTCTCTCTCTCTCTCTCTCTCTCTCTCTCTCTCTTTCTTTCTCTCCTTCTTTCTTCTTTGCTTCACTTGTCTCACTTTTCATATTTCTTACATCTTTTTGTCTCTGTTTATGACAATATATATTACTGATTCTTTCTCTGTTTCACCATTTTTTTATTCCCTCACTCGTTCTTCATCTTTAATTTTCTCTCTCTCACTTTCTCTCTCTCTCTCTCTCTCTCTCTCTCTCTCTCTCTCTCTCTTCTCTCTCTCTGTATACATGTATCTATCTATCTATCTATCTATCTATCTCGCTATCTCTTTCTTCTATGTGTCGCTATTTACTTACAGTCTCATCGAGGCAGAGTCTAACACAATTTTAATACTTAAAATCAGATATGACGTGCCAGTTACAAGTGGACAGTGTGTTTGTAGAGTAATGGAATATTATGTGGATTTCCTCTTACGTGAAAGATAACAAAATTTAATAAAAAGGAGGGTTTTGCATATTTTAATGGATAATGCCCCTTTCAATGTTAAAAAACAAACAAACAAAAATTCATCTCCCTATAAAGGAAGATATTCAACTCCCCATAAGGGAAGAAATGTCATTAGATTGCAGGGGTTGAAGGGTTTCAGCTCTGAACCTCCGCCATATAGACACTCTCAGGATAGCCGGCCCACCGACACCACATCGACGAAGTACCCAAGTCGCCGGTACCTCTGAGCAGGTTGTGCTTCTCACACGACCCACGACAAAGCTTCCCTGCCAGCATCCAAGCACCAAAGTGATGCACACAAGTGCGCATCCCGGTGTTTTATGGGAGGAGCCACATCAGACCCAAAGCATAAATGACGACAGGCGCGGGCCGTCATAGTATGTGGACCTTGACCGTTTTACGGGCCTTAACACCGTTAGGGCTTGGAGCCAGTTCCTGGCGAAGTTGCCTTGCCAGGCAAATTTCAACCGCTCCTGATTCATAATAAGTAAACAATGACACACTTTCTTCATGCGGTTTACCTGCGACGTATAATCTCACAATTTTGTTTAATATCTCTTTTAAAAAGGCCGAAACCTGTAAAATTTAACTATGAACTGCACTTCTTTTCGAATATTAAATAAATAAAAACCTCTTTCTCTGTCATGATACATAGTGGGATTAATCTTTTAATTTTTAAGAAAATCAGTATAAACTAGTATGGGTTTTAAGATATGTAACTCTATGCCATAACTTATAAACTTGAAATGAGTTTGTTCAGTTTGTCAACACGCCTGGGGGTTTGTTTGCTTCTTTCTCTGACCTTGACTGCCTCTTGCGACGTTATTACTAACAAGTTGAACGACTCAAGGAGTAGAGTAAATAGAAACTCGACTTACCAAAGATAATGATGTTTAAATTTTAAAACTATTAAACTATTTTTCATTTCCGTATGTCTTTTATAAATCGATCATAAAAATCTGTCCGATCTTTCTGCCTTTACTTTCTATTACGTTAGTCTGAGACAAGGAGAGGGAGAGAGAGAGAGAGACAGAGACAGAGACAGAGAGAGTGAGAGACAGACAGACAGAGAGACAGACAGATAGACAGAGAAGAAATACGCAAAATAATTTTTGCTTTTTTTAAATCGGCCTAATTTAAGACGCAAAACTATTAAGGGGTTCAAGATTCATTTCTCGATGGTTTTGTTTTGTTATTATTGTTGAAGTCGTTATTATTGTTGTTGCTGTTGATGTTTTTCTCCGTTACCGTTTTAATTACTGTTTTATCTGACCCGGTTGATCAGTATTTTTAAAATCCCGTTGTTAGCTGTTGTTTTTTGTTTTTTCTCCTTCGTAAGTTTTTACTGTTTGTCTGTTTTGTTTTCTATTATTTTCTTTCCAGAATTAATTTAAAAATCATTTGCTACGGCCTTTATAATTATCTAGGCTGTTGGTCCTAAGTTGTAAACCCTCCGTTAAGATGACTTTAGGAGTGAAACTCCACAGATTCCCAATCTTGTGATGGATCATCCACCTCCAGCCTAAGGGCATTGCTGTTGTTGTTTTTGTTGATGTTGTTACTGTTGTTTAGTTATAACTGCTGCTATTGCTGTGTTGTTCCTAGTGCTGCACTCTGTTACGACGATTAGACAGTTTAATCCCGCAGCTGGTGCTAGCATTTCTTGTATATGCTTCCCTTGGTCGATCTCTATTGTTTGTACCTCTTTCTCCCTCTTTCTCTCTATTTTCACCTGTCGTCTATCCTCTTTATAAATCTAACTCTTTTCCAAGAGGGAAGCCAAATTAGACTGTAACACAGTCAAACATGTTATGCAAAATTCACGAGATATACCGTGCTAGAGTTATATGATTTAAATGGAGAAAAAAACTGAAGAGACAGATTGATATATATATATATATATATATATATATATATATATATATATAGAGAGAGAGAGAGAGAGACAGACAGAGAGACAGACAGAGAGAGAGACAGAGAGACAGAGAGAGAGACAGACAGACAGACAGACAGACAGAGAGCGAAAGAAAGACAGACAGAGGTTGTTGAACAATGAAACATAATCATGGTATATATCATCCTTGAGATAACCAATGCTTGAATGATGGAATCAAGAGAGAGAAAGAGAGAGAGAGAGAGAGAGAGAGAGAGAGAGAGAGAGAGAGAATCCAAGGAGAACAAGCTGAAGAAAGAACTTGCTAAATTTAAAGGATCCAAAAAGGATATTTGTGTGTCTAAATAGTAGAATACAGGGTCTAAAAGAAACAGACACACATGGGTGTCACAACGGGACAAAAAAGAAACAAGACAACTATAAATTTAAAATATAAACGTTTCGTCTTTTACTTTGACTTCTTCAGTACAGAAATGAGACATAGAGGGGCGAGTAACAAAAGTAATACATAAAGTAGCCTAAGCTGGACAAATGATTGGTTGTGGGGCGGGGAGGGTGCAACTTGTTTCTATTCTAGCCGTAGTTGCAGGGTCCAGTGTACTGACCTATGGTGGTGGTGGCATACAGCGTGACGGCATTGATAAGAGGTTAGTTGAGGTTAGTTGAGGTTAGCATGTCTGTGATTGTGTGTGTGGTGAGTTGGGCTGCTTTTTCACTTTAAGATGTTTAGAGGGGCAGTTGAGTAGCTGTGGAAGTTGTGTGGAAAATTGGGGACGGAGGGGTGGGGGGATGAGGGAAAGGGTTGGGGGTGGCTAAGGGGAGGAGGTGAGGCGGGAAATGAGGTATAAGGTCTTTCATGATACACCAGTGTTAAATATAATTTAAAATGGATGTATAATCTTTGCATATTCCACCTCCAAGTCATCACAGATTTTTGTAAAAAAAGAAAGAGTTTCAGGAGATGTGTACACTTTAAAGAGATGTCATTCTTGTTTTATATCTGTTTTACTATTTATTTTTCATTCTCTCTCTTTATCTTTATCAATATGTCTCTCTCTCTCTCTCTCTCTCTCTCTCTCTCTTTATCTCACTCTCGCTCCCTCTTTCCCCCCTCCCCCCCTCTCTCTATCTTCAGCTCTCTCAAACCTCGGGTGTTCACTTTTTTATTAACTAGGTTAATGCTCTCTCTCTCTCTCTCTCTCTCTCTCTCTCTCTCTCTCTCTCTCTCTCTCTCTCTCTCTCTCTCTCTCTTTCTCTTTCACTCTTTCTCTGTGCCTATAAACGACAAACACTGATCGTAGTGCATTATGACACTATGGTGATGACAGTACATATATAAGTTGTAGAGATAGTAGTAACAAAAGCTGGTAAAGCCAAACAGTCTTGCAATAGATAAAGGATATATATGAGTACATAAATAATGAATGAGAATAGTGAATACAGACGCTGTATTCAGCTGAAATGAAAAAAAACAAACAACAAAAAAACAACAAAGTATATACATTGAAAATTGATTTTTTTCTCTTTGTAACACTGAACATTTTTTCATCGCCTCTATATTAAAACAAATATATTTGAAATACGCGTCGCTTTCAGGGTTTAACAACAAGAAAAATTTCAACCGGCTGAATGATTTCAGCCACGATCCTCCGCCATATAGGCACTCTCGGTATCGCCTACTCAACCAACACCACATTGACGAAGTACCCTAGTCGCCGGTACCTCTGAGGAGGTTGTGGTTCTCACACACCCATCCGACAAAACTTCCCTCCCAGCATCTATTGTGACATTTACTCATGTTCTCTTCATAACAAAAAATTTCACCCTCTTTAACGTTGCTGCCGCCATTGTGTTTACATCAGTGAACTTGTTTACAACATGAACGAACTACTGAGTACAAGTCAGGCTGTCTCCCACCCTCGCCAGGATATTAGTAAGCGAGAAAAGTTGTTTTATTCATCTTTTCCAACGAAATACACTATCTATTTCTGTCTGTCTGCAAAAGTTTTCACGAGTTAACTTAACACAAATTTAAAGAAAGTGTTTTCTCCCTGTTTCAACTTTACGTTGTCATATTTAGATTCTTTTTCCAACCATTAAATCTTTTATGAAGCCTCAAAAAGAAAAGGTTTTTAATCTCAAGAGAAACTGAAAATTCACATTGTTTATCACATTGCCAAGCCCATTTACTTTCTTTTTCTCACTAATATAATTATGTTCTGCATCACCATTATTGAAAGAGGGGAAGAAGAAAAAGGAAAAAAAAACTAAAACAGTTCGAGAAAAGACATTGTGTGAGGACGACCTTTACACATAAGAATAGTTAATCTAGATATGTGACCATCAGGATCACGCTCCCCCCCCCCTCCCCCCTCTTTTTTTTCCCTCTTCCTCCTACGTCCTACATCTGTAACCTCCATGTCTACTCAACTGACAAAATAATTCCTCTCCGCATAGTTCCTTATTCGTCTTTTACTTCATTCCCTCGATCTTTTCCAATTGCTTTTCCTCTTTTTATACCAGAAGCTTTTAACAGCATTTTCCTGTCTGCTATTCCTCTTTTTTCCACCTTATCTCGAGAGCTTCTTTAAATCTTCATTGTAAATTACCATTCCCATTTCATTTTATGAATTCACCTCAACTTTATCTTGTATCTATAATTTATAAATATATATATATAATTATATAGAATATATAATATATATATATATATATGCATATAATTTCGATCGACATACCTGTCTTCAAAACGCTTTAGAGGTCTGTCTATCCATCTATTTATTTCACCATCCCCTCCCCGTCTTCCTCTCTCTCTCTCTCTCTCTCTCTCTTTCTCTCTCTAAAAGCAAAACGCACTATGAGAATGAGTGTCCCATGCTCTCTACTTTTTTGGCTCACGGTCAATAATTTTAGGCACAAACGAACATTATGCATAGAAATCAAAATTGATGGAATGATTCAGGTGAAAATAAGTGGTCAAGTTATCGGGAATCTCCTGCAAATCAATTCTATCTGTGAGTAAAATTCTCAACCACAATCGTAGATTCATGACTGGTTTTCAGAGTTGTTTAGTCCACATCTTCAAAATATTTTCAGACTCCTACAGAACGATATCAGTTTCGTGTTGAGGTTTTGCAGACCTTCCTAATTCATGTGCATTATATTATTAAATCAACTTCCTTCTTAAATTTAACATTGATCAGTCAGTGAAATGATCAGCTTTTTGTTATGATTTATTGAAAAAAATTCTAAATTCTCTCAAACACTCTAGGTTCTTTATCTCACGATCTTTTTCTTCACCTCTTCTCTCACTTTCGATATATTTTTTTTTATCTTTCCGTATCGGTCTATGAAGAATTAAAACTCACTATTACTATCTGTGTAGAACCATTTCTTTCTTCTATCTGGTTCTACCTCTTCCACTCTCTCCCCGTCTCTCTCTTTCTCTCTCTGTCTCTCTCTCTGTCTCTCTCTCTCTCTCTCTCTCTCTCTCTCTCTCTCTCTTTCTCTCTCTCACTCGATTTGGCTATGTCTCTATATAACTCAATCTTCCCCTGTGCCTGTGCGTCCTTATTTCTTTCTTTTTTGGGACTTTATTTCCTCTCTCTCTCTCTCTCTCTCTCTCTCTCTCTCTCTCTCTCTCTCTCTCTCTCTCTCTCTCTCTCTCTTCTCTCTCTGTTTTCCTGCCTCTTTCTCTCTGTGTCTTCCTCGTTCTCTCTCTTTCCTTTCTCTTTTCTTTGCGACTCTTTCTTTTCCGGACTACTTCCCTTCCATGATTTCTGAATCTTTCTCTCTCTCGATCTCTTTCTGTCTCTCTCTCACACTCTCTTTCGCTCTCTCTCTCTCTCTCTCTCTCTCTCTCTCTATTTATCTACTTTTCGCTTTTTCTCTCATTTTTGACTAGACTTTTATATCTTTCTGTCCTTTTCTAAATCAATAAACGCAGTCTTCCTCCGTAACGGTTTGTCGCTATTTCTTCCATCCCTATTTGGTTCTTCCTTATTAAATCACCCCCCACCCCCTCTCTCTCTCTCTCTCTCTCTCTCTCTCTCTCTCTCTCCTCTCTCTCTTACTTTTGCTCTAGCTCTCTCTCTCTCACACACACACACACACACACTCACTCTTTCTCTCATCTTTGCGCCACTTCCTCCATTTATTAAAATTTTTCAATCTATAATTCTGTTTCTAAATCAGCCTATTAATCAGTCCTCCTCTATAACTGTGAGTCGCTATTTCCTCCATTTCTTTCCGGTTGTCTGCTTTAAATCTATCTCACTATCTCTTTCTCTCTCCTTCTCTCTCTCTATCTATCTCCATTTTCTATCCATCTCTATATCTATCTCTCTTTTCTTTGCCCCTTTCTCTCTCTGCTTCTCTCTCTTTCGCTCTCTCTCTCTCTATATATATATATCTCTCCCTCTCTCTCTCTCTTTCTCTCTCTCTCTCTCTCTCTCTCTCTCTCTCTCTCTCTCTCTCTCTTTCTGTCTCTTTCTTTGTATCAGCTTTTCACCCTGTCTTTCATTTTTGACAATTCTTTTATATCTCTCTGTCCGTTTTTAGATCAGTATACTCAGTTTTCTCCAGTAACTGTTGGTCGCTATTTCTTCCATCTCTCTCTGGTTCTACCTCATCAAGTACCCCCCCACACACACACACCCCTTTTCTCTGTCTCTCTGTCTTTCTCTCTCTCTCTCTCTCTCTCTCTCTCTCTCTCTCTCTATTTATCTATCTATCTATCTATCTCTCTTGCCGTCCCTCTATCCTTTTATCTATCTCTATATCTATCTCTCTTTATTTTTCCTCTATCCTGACATTTTCGAATTTTCTTTATTTCAATTTTTAATAGATGTGTCCATGTCAGTTTAATACTCTTTCTATCACTCTATATAACGCTATTTCTTTCTTCTTTTTCTAATTCTTCATCTGCCACACTTTCTCTCCTTCTGTCTCCCTCTGTTCTCTTTTAACCGCTCGCTTTACCTCTCTACCTCTCGCTCTTTCTCTCTATCACTCTCTCTCTCAATCTCTTGCTCTCTGAATTTCTCCCGCCTCCCCTCTCTCTCTCTCTCTCATTCTCTCTCTCTCTCTCTCTCTCTCTCTCTCTCTCTCTCTCTCTTTCTGTGAATGAATCTAACCTCTTATAAATGTTTATAAATATATCTTTCCTTTTGTTACATGTTTCTTTTATCTCTAATTCTTTAATCAAAACGCGTCAATGTACACGCTCTGTCCATGCCTATGACTGATCTTCCGTTTTGTTAAACCACTGTTCTCTGCTTAGGTATATGTATTTCTGTTGTTTTCTAACGTCTATCGAAATAGTCGTTTTCATCTTTCTTGTCTTTGAATCAATAGTTACCAGCGATCCTTCACCGTTACAACGTTATTGTCATCAGTTTCCTTGCTTTACGTTACCGCTCTAATTGGAAGCCAGTTTTTCTGGAGAAACTTTACATGAAACACATCTGTTATATGGTTACAATTTATACTGTGTTGGATGTCTTTCGAACATCGGCCTTTTATTAGTATTTTCATCGCTTGTCTTTTAATTTTTTGATGCGTCAGCAGACATGTGTTTCAGCCTCTATGATTCTGTCTCTATCTTTTCTCTTTGCAGCATGTGGGTGCTTCCGAAGGAATGAGGCAGTTGGGGGCCCATGAGGTGAGTGTAGTTGAACCACAAAATAAAAAATTGTATACCTTTATTCCCCACCGCCACGCTAGTTGCTTCATCTGAGATATATAATACGAATCTATTTGCACGAACAGTTTATTAACTTGGTTTAAAATCATGATTGAAATCATTATCTTTAACTTGTTTGATAGTTTTTTTACTTGATTTAAAAGACCTTTGAGCATTTATCGATTTAATTTAAAAAATTAATACAATTTACGACACAGGCCTACGAAAAAGTTGCATTTTGTATGTTTTTTCTTCTCAGATTTCGTATATATGAGTTGTCGTTAATTTTGAATTTCAACAGTTACTTTTTTCTAAATGTAAGGCCTACACGTATTTAGTTGAGTTCATGCAATTTCTGAGTGCTTAATTCGTGAGGCTGTTTCTTTCTATTCTTTCTGGGTGTCCTCTTTCACACCAGCTCTCTCTCTCTAACTTTATCTCACTTACTATCTCTTTCTTTCTCTCTTCGTGTCTATCTCTCCCGCACTCGTAGTGTCTCTATCTCACAATTGTCTTCTTCTTCACATCTGTTCTCTCACTTTCAATACAGTGTTCTCTCTATCCGAAACTTTCTATGTTTATAACTTACTATTCATATGTAACTTAGTGGGACAATTTCTTTATTGTATTTCTAGTAAGTGTCCTTCATTTTCCATTTTCTCTCTCCTCCCCCCTCTTCGCTCTCTCTCTCACTCTCTCTCTCTCTTTCTCTCTCTCTCTCTCTCGAATGATCTGTCAATGTGTCTATAGATATTTCACACTTTCTCTATACCCGAGTCACCTTTTCTTTCTTTCTTTTTTTCACTTTATTTCCCTTAATACGCTCGATATCTCTGCCTGTATTTTCTCTCTCTCTCTCTCTCCCTCTCTCTCTCTCTCTCTCTCTCTCTCTCTCTCTCTCTCTCTCTCTCTCTCTCTCGCTCTTCCTCTCTATCTCTGTTACTCTTTACTTTTTCTTTTCTTTTCGACTCTCTCTTTTTCCAAGTTATTTCCATTCCACGCCCTCTCAATCTTTCTCTTTCACGCCTTTTCTCTTTCTCTCTCTCTCTCTCTCTCTCTCTCTCTCTCTCTCTCTCTTTCTCTCTCTCCCATACACACTTTCTATCATCTCATCGCCTCTTCTTTTATTTATTAATATTTTATTATCTTTACGTCCTTTTGTAAATCAGCCTTTAAATCAGTCTTCCTTTGTAACTGTGTATGGCTATTTCTTCCATTATTTTCCCGGTTCTTCCTTTTTCAAACTGTCTCTCTCTCCTCCTCTCTCTCTTTCTCCCTTTCTCCCTTTCTCTCTCTCTCTCTCTCTCTCCCTTTCTCTCTCTCTCTCTCTCTCTCTCTCTCTCTCTCTCTGTCTATCTCTGTATCCGTCTGCCTATCTCTTTGTCTATCTTTCTTTTCTGTGCCTCTATTTTGTCATTTTCGAATTTTACTTTTTTTTGTATTTTAATTGGATGTCTACATCGCAGTTTATTAGTCTTTCTTACTTTCTAACTGTGTGTCGCTCTTTCTTCCCTCTATCTCTCATTCTTTTTCTCCCGCAATTTCTCTCCTTGTGTCTTGTTCTGTCTCATCTTTTTTATCCTCTCTCTAAATCAATCCCATTCGCTTTCTTTCGCTCCCTCGCTCTCTCTCTCTCTCTCTCTCTCTCTCTCTCTCTCTCTCTATATATATATATATATATATATATATATATATATATATCTTTCTCCCCCTCTCTCTCTCTCTCTCTCTCTCTCTCTCTCTCTCTCTCTCTCTCTCTCTCAATGATTCTGACCTCTTTATAATTTGTTCTAAATATATCTTGTCTTTTCTTACATATTTATTGTAACTCTTAATCTTTAATGAACATGCGTCAATGTACACTCTCTGTCTATGCCTGTGACAGGTCTTCCATTTTGTTAAACCACAGACTTTTCTCTGCTGATGTGTCTGAACTTCTGTTGTTTTCTAACGTCTATCGAAATTAGTCGTTTTCATCTTTCTTGTCTTTGAAAAAATAGTTACCAGCGTTCCTTCATCGTTACAACGTTATTACAACAAGTAAAGTACAACTACAACTACAACAACTACAACTAAAACTACAACTACAACAAGTACAAGTACAACAAAAACAAGTACAACAAATACAAGTACAACAAATACAAGTACAAAAAATACAAGTACAAGTACAATTACAAATACAACAAGTACAAGTACAACTACAACTACGTGAAGTACAAGTACAACTACAACTACAACAAGTACAACTACAACTCCAAAAAGTACAAGTACAACTACAACTACAACAACTACAAGTACAACTAGTACTAGTACTAGTACAACTACAATAAGTACAACTACAACTTAAACAAGTAAAACTATAACTACAACAAGTACAACTACAACTACAACTTTAACAAGTACAAGTACAACTACAACAAGTACAACTACAACTAAAACTACAACAAGTACAAGTACAACAAGTACAAGTACAACAAGTACAAGTACAACTACAACTTCAACAAGTATAAGCACAACTAAAACTAGAACAAGTACAACTACAACTACAACAAGTACAAGTACAAGTACAACTACAACTACAACAAGTACAAGAATATTTGTACTTGTTGTACTTGTAGTTGTAGTTGTACTTGTTGTACTTGTAGTTGTATTTGTTGTAGTTGTAGTTATAGTTGTACTTGTACTTGTTGTAGTTTAGTTGTAGTTGAACTTGTTGTAGTTTTTATTGTAGTTATACTTGTTGTAGTTGTAGATGTACTTGTTGTAGTTCTAGTTGTTCTTGTATTTTTGTGTAGTTGTAGTTGTACTTCTACTTGTATTTGTTGTAGTTGTAGTTGTACTTGTTCTAGTTTTAGTTGTACTTGTACTTGTTGAACTGTACCTGTTGTAGTTGTACTTGTTGTAGTTGTAGTTGTTATTGTACTTGTTGTAATTGTAGTTTTACTTGTAGTAGTTGTAGTTGTACTTATTATAGTTGTAGTTTTACATATACTTGTTGTAGTTGTAGTTGTACTTCTGTATTTGTTGTAGTTGTCGTTGTACTTTCTTGTAGTTGTAGTCGTACTTCTTCTTGTTTTAGTTGTAGTTGTACTTGATGTAGTTGTAGTTGTACTTACACTTTTACAAGTTATAGTTATACTTGTTCTTGTTGTAGTTGTATTTCTACTTCTACTAGTTGTAGTTGTACTTGTACTTTATTAGTTGTAGTTTTACTTGAACTTGCATTTTTTGTTTATGTAGTTGTACTTGATGCTGTTCTAGTTGTACTTGTTGTACTTGCACTTGTACCTGTACTTGTTGTAGTTCTAGTTGTACTTGTTGTAGTTGTAGAAGTACTTGTACTTGTTGTAGTTGTAGTTGTAGTTGTACTTGTTGTAGTTATAGTCGTACTTGTACTTGTCGTAGTTGTAGTTGTACTTGTAGTAGTTCTAGTTGTACTTGAACTTGTACTTTTTTAGTTGTAGTTGTACTGTTTGTAGTTGTAATTGTACTTGTTCCAGTTGTAGTTGTACTTGTACTTGTTGTAGCTGTAGTTGTTTTTTGTTGTAGTTGTAGTTGTAGTTGTTGTAGTTGTACTTTTTCTTGTTGTAGTTGAAGTTGTACTTGTACTTGTATTTGTAATTGTTGTAGCTTTAGTTGTACTTGCTGTTGTTGTAGTTGTCCTTGTACATGTTGTAGTTGTAGTTGTAATTGTTGTAGTTGTAAATGTACTTGTTGTAGATGTAGTTGTACTTCTTCTAGTTGTACTTGTACTTGTACTTGTTGTAGTTGTAGTTGTAGTTGTGCTTGTTGTAGTTGGAGTTGTAGTTGTAGTTGTACTTTTTCTTGTTGTAGTTAAAGTTGTACTTGTACTTGTTTTTGTTTTTTGTTGTGAGTTGTACTGTTTGTAGTTGTATTTACACTTGTTTTGTATAGTTGTAGTTGTACTGTTCTGTAATTATAGTTGTGATTGTACTTGTTGTAGTTGTAGTTGTTCCATAGCATAATTTTTGTAGTTGTAATTGTACTTGTAATTGTATTTGTTGTAGTTGTAGTTGTACTTGAACTTGTACATTTACGCAATGTAGTTGTAGTTGTAGTTGTTGTAGTTGTAGTTGTACTTGTACTGAGTAGTTGCTAGTTGTATCTTTGTACTTGTTCTATTTAAAGTAGTTGTACGTGTAGTAGTTGTAGTTGTACTTGTACTTGTTTTTGTTTTAGCTGTACTTATACTTGTTGTAGTTGTAGTTGTACTTGTATTAGTTGTAGTTTGACATGAACTTGTACTTGTTTTAGTTGTT
>JAWDGP010005983.1:0-12565 GCA_033675545.1 Elysia crispata
TCTCTTTTATATTTCTCACTCTCCTTCGCTTCTGTCTATCGTTCCAGCCTCAGTCTCTACTTTGACTCTCTCTCTATCCAACCCTACCTACGACTCTCTTTTCTCTGTCATTCTGCCTCTTCTCTTTCTTTATATCCACTTTGATCTTCTCATCGATGCATCACATTTGATCTTATACTTTGTTGATTACAGAAAGCATTACAAGAGATAAGAGATTTGCGGTTTTGTTTACAATCAGAAACATTAGCGCCCCACTGCTCTCATTGTGAAGTCCGAAGGCTTTGCAGTAAAACAAGAAACCATTTCGTTTTCATGGTTTGTCATATTTTATTTTAAATCGAAAGATAAAGGTAGAAACAGTTAGAAGGAGTAAATTCGAGAAAGGGAAAGAATGAACAACTAAGAAAGATAGTTTTATGAATGAGTGTATTTCATAGACAGATAGATAGAACAGTAAGTGATATCAGATAGGCAGATAGAACAGTATTAGACAGATAGATAGAACAGTAAGTGATATCAGATAGGCAGATAGAACAGTATTAGACAGATAGATAGAACAGTAAGTGATATCAGATAGGCAGATAGAACAGTATTAGATAGATAGATAGATAGATAGATCAGTACATTAGTTGGTAATTTTAGATGGATAGAACAGTAAGTGTTAGATAGATAAAACAGTAAACGATATTCGATGAATAGATAGTTAGATAGATGAACAGATTTTCGCATGAAGAAGCAAAACTTTTGATAATATAAAATTTCATGCAAAAATAAAGAAAAGATGAGTGAAAGAAAGACTATAAGAGTGGCAGTCCGATAGAGAGACTATAAAGTATAATCATAGATGAAAGTGTTTATTGATCGCTCTTAGACATAGCAAATCTCAATAAATAGATAGAAATATAGACAGGTACGTGCTGTGGTAGGCAAAGCAAAGCAAAGAAAGGATAGAGAAAAAAACCGAGTGACTGGTTGGTTCATAAATAAATAGAAGATGATCAAGATAGATGGGTAGAATGAGGGAGCTTCATACGTGGACAGGGCAAAACAAAGAGAGAAAAAGTAAAGTTTCACCAAGTGACATCGGCCAAATTTTATGGTGTTGAATAAACATGTAATTGTCACCAGTGGTTTTTTTCTCCTCAACGTGCTTTAGAAAAAAGGGGTAGTGTAGAGGGCATCCAAGATGACAACAGTTTTAATAAAAATAAAAACTTGACTTTTCGTTCCGTGTTTGAAATTTTTTGCATCTGAGAGGCCTGGGTTATCGCGGAACAATATGGGCCATCAAGTTGACCGAGGCGCGTGGCTTCCAGTTTCCTGATGATCCTTCCACCATCCACCGTAATCCACCTGATCCACTGAATGTCCTCTCGTTATGGCCCTGGAGCAGTCTCTGTTCTCCAGCCACTTCCCGATAGTGGGAGTCTCACCACAGCGGCACTGTGATCGAGAGAATCTGGAGAAAGGAGCCATTTCAACCAAACAGGAAGCTGCGCTGCTGAGAATCTTAACATTTCCTCGAGTACATTTCTCCTGAAAGCTTTTTAGTTTTGTATTTCTTGCGGGAAGTATAAGCCCTTTTTATTTGTATTTTCTGAGAAAAGAGGAAGCCCATCTTTTTTTTATTATGTTCTGAGAGAAGTGGGAGTTTCTAAAGCTTTCTTTGCTTCCCGTGAGTGCAAACATGGGAGCTTGTATAACATGAAGGCTGAAAAGAAAGGGCAGAGCCTGGAGGAGAAGCAGGGCATTACCAGGCGCTTTCTGTTTGTTACCGGCACGAAACATTAGACTGGCGTGTGCCCAACACGCGCTCTCGGTGCCTTGGCTTGTCTATACAGATTAGGAACTGTTTCATGTGCTCAAAAAGGAGGAACAGCAATATATAGCCTTCAAAATTATATATGAGCAAACAAAGGTCTGAATTCTTTCCTTTGAATGCTCAAGCACGTCTATATCTTTATATTTCAATTGAGAGATAATTATCTTAAGTTCATGATTGTATACATTGCTATTCTATGATATTGTGGGAACTGATCAGATCTCTGAAATCTCTCGAGTGAAAGAAAAGCATGTGCAGCATTATTTAACAATGCATTTTTTTTTTTCACAAATGTTTTGCCATGGATGGAGTAGAAATAAATTCAGTGAACTGAGCAAATTAAGTGAACAGAACAATTAAAAACCCCCAGGTTCTGATATTAGCTATCGAGGGCCTCACACATTCGTCCCTGTAATTCCCAAACATCATTAGGTTTGCTTGAATTATGGACAAGGCAGGATCTGTTGGTGAAAGAAAGAATTTAGCTAAAATGAATAGCAAAGGAAACGAAAAGGATTTCGGCTACACTCAACAACTTTATCTATAACTCAATTATTTTATGGAAAAAAAATTCTTTGACGAGAGGACGTTAAAACCGCACCATTAGAGAGAGGACAGTCGATGATCACGGAAGGAATATTTCTGCTCCTTAAAGCGTGATTATAATGACAGGCACTGTAAAGATTCAAGTAAAAATCATTCACTTTGTGGTTTTTTTTTTTTCTCGTCTCAGGGTACTTCTAATGCTAGTCACATTTTGTTAAAAAATTAAAAATGCTATCAAGTTTTAGCCCAAAAAACACTAGATGTAGTTTGCGAAGGGCTCTTAACTTAATGAAACCATCCAAACCATTGAGAAGACTGTTGCCCCTAAACTGAGAAGTATCCAGGAATGGCAAGCATCATTAGGGCACAGTTTGTTGGGGCACACAGCAGTGATGGATGATACCGGAAGTAGAAAGTTCTGTGAAAAGCCCTGTGAAATATCCCGAATTTTAATGCAATGGGAAGAGAAAGAGAGAGAAGAGAGAGAGAGAGAGAGAGAGAGAGAGAGAGAGAGAGAGAGAGAGAGAGAGAGAGAGAGAGAAAGAAGAGAGAGAGAGAGAGAGAGAGAGAGAGAGAGAGAGAGAGAGAGAGAGAGAGAGAGAGAGAGAGAGAGAGAGAGAGAGAGAGAGAGAGAGAGAGAGAGAGAGAGAGAGAGAGAGAGAGAGAGAGAGAGAGAGAGAGAGAGAAAGAGAGAGAAGAGGGAGAGAGAGAGAAAGAAAGAAAGAGAGAAGAGGGAGAGAGAGAGAGGGAGAGAGAAAGAGAGAGAGACAGAGAGAGACATCGAGAGAGATATAGAGACAGAGAGAGAGAAAGTGATAGAGAAAAAGACAAGAAGAGACAGATAGAACAGGAAAAACGGCAGCCAGCAGTTGGAGCTAGTCCTGTTACATCTGTCAAGATACTTTACGTGTTCACCAGAATAGATGCGAGAACCGGGGAGCTGGCGGTGCTGGGCTGGGCCGAGACGATGAGGTAGCCAGGATCAATTGACTGTCTCCATTCTGTTTGTTTCCCCTCCTCCACTGGTCCGCTTAACTGTGGCGACATGTGATTCTCGGACTGTACCGGACTGTATAACCATAGTGCGTCACTTCCAATCGGTACATTCATCAAACACACGCGCTTCATTAGGAAGATGAAAAATAAGGCACGGAAAAAAAGTTCGGTAATTTTTTGCATTAGATATTGAAAAAAAAACCAACAATCCAAAAATTAAAAAAAATCATACTGACATGCACGTGCAATTTTGAAGGGACTCTAAATGGATAGATTGCGTCAAATCTGTTTAGGAGAACCATGAGATTTTCAAGTTTTCATCACACAGAATGTCAAAGGAGAGTTCAAATATAAATATCCTTTCAAGAAAAGGATAAAATCAACTCCACTTTTGTTTTTCTGCTCAAACTCAATGGCATAATGCAAGCAGCTGTTGCCTTCAAATTAAAGGAAATCTTAAAACTTCACCAACATCTTACTCTCAAGATCGATTGGGCAGTGAAAAGAAGCATTAGTGTATTTTTGTAATATCGTTCACATCAACCCACACTAAAACATCTAAAAACCATGAAATATAACGCTAAGAAAATCCCGTCTAATGTCTATAGTGATGACTTAAAAAATAGTAAAACGATTTTAGGGCCCACCTGAAAAAGCTGCACGAATTCAGACAACTAAAGGATAGCATTATTATATGTTATGAAAGTCTGATTAACGTTGATAGTTGGAATTACGCCATGTCCGAAATTTTTGAAATCCTTTGAATATTGATCTCATCGACTTGAAATAAAAAGACCGCACCGGAACTAGAATTCTGGTACAGCGCTGTGGAAGATAAACAGCTCAAACAGGGTGACCTTTAGAAACAACGCTGGTGGAGTCCGCCATGACTGTCCAGGTTTTTCCTCCCCAGGGGGCCAGACATGGCATGAGCATGGACATCACGAGTATTGGGTTTGTCCCTCGGTTTATCATGTTTTGTTCTCGATCTGTCCACACGAAATTTCAAATATTCTAGAAATTAGCAGAAAGTGAGGCTGAAAATCACACAAAAAGAGCATTTTTTTTCACGTTTCTTTTCTTTTCTTTTCTTTTTTTTTTCACCAGCAATATTAATTTGGCATTACAGAGGAATACGTGATAAATCAAAATACAATGAGAATTAAAAAAAAATAGAATTGAAAATGCAAATGTCATTTCGCTCGCATTGTTGTTTAAATGATCAAAAACCGCATTTCATACTGGCAATTGGAAATGAAAAAAAGCAACGCAAAGCGGAATACTTTAAAAATTGTATTTTTTATATTGAAGTGGCCAGGAAAGCATGTGCAATGTGTCCAGGGAGGCGGCAAAGGGGCTAATTTATTGCCTGATAGGCTCTGCAGCTAATTAACAAATAAATTAAATTTCTCTCTGGCTGTATCCGTTTAGCGTTCTGCTACGACGCTTGTGTCAGGAAGGATTAAAAAAAAAAAAACAACAAAAAACAAACCCGCATTCAATTTCAAATCATTACAGATTTAATAACGTTTTGAGATTTCACCAAAGCTATTCATAATATACGAAACCTCCTGATTTATCGGTCTGAATTAGGAGATGGATCAGACAATATAAAACAGGGAAATTAAAAGATGCGAATCATGTGTTCCGCATTAATCTATCCAATTCATGTTGTGTGATTGAGTTACGAAAAATATTTGGTTTCTACAAAACTCAGTAGAACGAAACAAATTTACGTTCTCAGGATATTTAAAACTAGGAAAAGGAAATGAGATGTGTTGCAACATACATAAATTCCTCAATATTGCAATGCTGAGCCGATTTGCCAACAGGTAGAAACATTCAACTATTATTTTCTTTGAAAAAAAAAAAGGTGAATGACTATGCGAACTACTTCCTGTAAGCAGAGCTGTGCAGCTATGTCAAAACTTTGAAATCAAAAGTAGATCTAGGTCTACATTAGGCAGCGGTAAGTCTAAAACCGTCTGTCCTATATCTACATGTTATAGAGTACGATTTAAGTAAAGAATCTAAAAAAGTTGCTGGGAGACATATTTTAAATCTAGGGCTCAGACATCTATAGCAGCTAGACTACATTTAAAAGTAAGGATCTAGATCTAGACTTTACTTTTAGTCTTAGAATTTCAAAAAGATTTAAAATCTAGATCTATATTCTGTGTATAGACTTATTAGATTCTGAGAAAAGATAAACTGGGGTGAACTCATATTATTATCTGTATCATGTAAGGAAAAGGAGAGATATCAATCATTTATAAGCCTCATGAATCCACACACGCAATTCAGCGCCGGTAAATTGACACCAGGGTTCCGTTCGTAGAATGGGTTTTTCAGCATGTAGATACTAGTATTTGATTTTGTTGTGAACTTTTCTTTTAGACCGTTTGTTTGAACTAGGGTTAAACATCGAAATTTGAGGTCTGTTCTGCTGAACCACGACTTGGTGTTCCTGTACTAAGAATCAAGATTGGATCGCGTATCGAGATATAGACCTCAAGGATAGACCTAAACATATCTGGATGGATCGTGGTAGAGAAGATTGGCAGTCGATTGGTTTCCCCCTGTCTTTGGTAAAATGTTTATTGGCTTCAGCGTTTTATCATAGATAACCTTTAAAAGCTTAGAATTTCAGTCACAACTATACCAGTAATCTCCTGTGAAAAAACTTTACAAGTGCAGTTAGATCTAGACAGATAGAAGTTTCCCTGAACCGAATTTGTTTATTTATTAGATCTGTTACCGCTAGCTCAGAGGCAAAATGTATGCGTCCAAATTTCCCACACATATTTTATGGGTTTCAGCTAGAAGTGGTATAGCTCATTCTGGATCCCATAAATATTTCACAGATTGCAGAAAAGAAAACATTGGGTGACAGTATGTCCAATACCACACTTCTATGAAGCAGAGAGAGAGAGAGAGAGAGAGAGAGAGAGAGAGAGAGAGAGAGAGAGAGAGAGAGAGAGAGAGAGAGAGAGAGAGAGAGAGAGAGAGAGAGAGAGAGAGAGAGTTAGATCTATCTGGAGCTTGACAAATTGACAGTATGTTTTATGCTCTCACCGCTTACAATATTGACAGTTAAAAGTCGTGTAACGTCCCTGGACACAAAGCACACATAACCACAGACTCCTCTAGCATTCACATCTCCGGCTGATATACTGAGGTGAATAGGAAATCTTTTTATTTACTCATGTTTAAAAATTAATGTAAAAATGTTTCCTGCAAAGAATAAACTAATAGTGCGGCAGGGGAACTTGTAATCTGGATCAAGTGTCTCTGACATTCTGTATTCAGTCTGCTCTGTACTCCATCTCTTTCCTCAACGATCACCCAAGAAAATGTTAAAAAAAAAAAGAAACGAGCATAAAGCATCAGCAAATTCGTTCAAAAACCGATATTTTTTTTCAAGCCGTTGAAAGCTAAAATCAATGCGGTGTATCAATTTTCTGCTTATTTTTTTTTGTTAGAGATACCAGCTAAAACCACTACAAGCAAATCACAACAAATTTACATTGAGATAGGGACACTGAAGACTTAGAAAGTGCGACCAAAACTCGTTTCTTTGAAACATCAATCTTCAGAAAATGAAAAAGAGGCGGAAAAGGGTGAACTTAATAGCTTTCAAAGAGACTTTTCTACACCCAAAGAAACGGAATTTAAGAAAACTGGATCAAAGACGGAGGCCGCACGAAAAGAAATGTGATACAAAAAAGAAATCTTTGAATCGATCGCCTAATGATGTTACGGCTACTCTTTTTTTTGTTTTTCTTTCCACAAAGTACTGCGCATTTCACGTCAAGGAAAAATAGCTCTTGCAAAGAAAACAGTTTGTCCAACATGTATAAAATACCCGTGTGAAGTCTTTAAAAAGGAGAAACCAAATTCGAATATTTCTAGAATTTGCTTAAAAAAAACCTGCTAATTTAAGATGGCGCTCAACTAAAAAAAAACCAGGAAGCATATAGGCCTAGATATTTGATTCTAATGCGAAGGCACGTAATTTTCCTGCTTTATTATACTCAGAATTGTGTGAGCAGGATTTTAGACAACAGTTCTTGTAATGTGATGGTTGTTTGTTGACAATATGGTTGACAATAAGGTGGTGGTTTGTTGACAATGTGGTGGTGGTTTGTTGACAATGTGGTGGTAGTTTGTTGACAATGAGGTGGTAGTTTGTTGACAATGTGGTGGTAGTTTGTTGACAATGTGGTGGTAGCTTGTTGACAATGTGGTGGTGGTTTGTTGACAATGTGGTTGTAGTTTGTTGACAATGAGGTGGTAGTTTGTTGACAATGAGGTGGTAGTTTGTTGATATCCTTACCATTAGATTTGCAGCATCTCACTTGCCGGCGGTTTTCATAACAAAGTTTTGAAGTTTGTCGGAAAACCTTCAGGCACGACTAAAACTAGCTTCCCGGCTGTTCAAGTCAGTTCATCCTAGTTATGCGTGAATGGTTGAATTGAAGATACATCTGAGTAAATTGATATGGAAAAAAACAATTCTTTGATTAACACTGATGTATGTCTTAGACTACATCCTGAATGAATCTATCGAAAGTGGACTTGTTCAGATACTCAGTTATCTACTCTTAATTAAAACAAGACTTGGCCCGTTCTTCTCAAACACCTTAAACAAATAAAAACTTAGTCTAAGGGCTGAAATTAAGACGTTTCAAGAGGGTGAGTAAGAATGAGAAACTTGTGGATTCAAACGATTTTTAGTTCAAGTTTCTCTTCTCTGAGGAAGGCATTAGAATTTTTTTGAGATTAGTTTCCAGGGCTCACCGCTGTTTAGAGGGAAGGGACGGTGAGATTTGCTCACTTCCACTAGAAGAAGCAAGTCGGCCCGATTGCCTGCGGGCAAGCTATTTCCAGTTACAGGAGATTTCAGACTTCAATTTCATTCTTTTCAAGTAACAACTTCCCCCCGGGCTTAGCCAAATAGCACTGAGATAAGCGGAGCATACTATTTGCTGGGTCTACACTTGTGGGTTTCACCCACGGTGCTTAGAGGAAAATAGCTAAATTGTTTTTTCCCCTTCCTCCATCAATCGTGTCCAGAATTGGCTCTCAAAATGTGTGAAACCCTTTTCTCTACGAAAGATTGTCCTGAACTGTGAATTGAAATTGATCATCCCGCAAAACCTGTATGTATGACTTAGTACTAATCCATTGTCAAATAAAATGCTTCTATCTCGTGTTAAATAGTTGCGAGTTTTAAAACCCTATCCTCGCTCACACCCCAATTATCTGCGCTTCGGCGGACAAGCTTGAAAGAGGATTGCTAAAGAGAAAAATCTAACCTTTCCACTGAAGAATTAATGCGGTGATAGTTATTGTGTTTCTAATCTAACTGACCGTGAGGGTCTGATTATTGGTTTTATAGATACTCCCCCACCCCCAGAAAACCCAACACTTTACACATGTATATTCAGATAAGAAACTCAATTACAGTCTTTTTCATTGTTTCATAAGTCCAAAGCTAATTTCAGCACATTACTTTTCTAGACTGATATAAAAATTATAGATTTATCATTCATTCAATTTAATTCATAAGTAATACAACATAGCTTAACGCTTTTGGCAGATTTCTAAAGTACCTTCAATAGTAGCTATGGAAATAACCCCCTAAACTTTAAAGTCTTTACATTAAGTAATGTGAAATACATAAACCGGAAACAAATTGAATTATAATCTTATTTCAATACATTTTCATTCCTGGTTGGCGAAAACATAATTATTTTTGAGATCAGCATTTTAGACTGCAGTTTAAGTTTATTCAATATCTTTGATGTTTTTATTGAAAAAAAAAATTGCTTTCAGCTTGTTTACACCAGTCTCATCTCAATATCTGTGAATTCATCTCCTCGTGTGGCGGGGTTAAAAAACATATCAAAAGAATCAGATGGAAGCAGATGAATGAAATCATGAATATATCTGTATTGCCGTGCATTTGTGTAGACTTGAGTCTGGGGTTACAGAGACCCTTAGATTTGTCTTCGTGCTAAAAACCTCAACTCGCTAACTTTGGTTTTTAATTCTCTACATAACGAATTCCCAGATTCTATCAATGGTGGTATTTTTTCTTGGCTGATAAAGTTAAGACAAGAATAAATTTGGTCTTAGAATGTTTTAGGTATTTTGCCATAGGATTTGAGTATTGGCAAACCTTAACAAAGATTCAGTATATATATATATGTTTTTTCTTGCAACATGAATTTCAAAGCCTACAAACTTTTAAGAATTCAATTTTATAGCGTACAGCCTTGTTATAATACATACAACTATACTCATTCATTATTTCGAAAAACTGACTAAAAAAATTAAATTAACACATTCTCTTTTTTTCCCTCGATTTTTCTCTCTCCTCTTCTTCATGTTTTTTTCCCCTCTTTTTATCCGTCTCTGTTTGATTTTATCATCTGTGGAATCCCCGCTCTGTTTTCCCCACTCTTGACGTTACAAGCGGCAGGAGTTTGTTTACAGGAAGAAGATGGCGGACAAGATATTTTCATTTTCCCCCCTCACCAGTTTAGAACTGTGCAATGCCTGATAAATTTCTTTCCTGGCTCTGAAGTATATCACACAGTTTAATGTTTATATTTATACATGACTAGAGCTGGAGCTGTTACGATTGTATCCCTTCCTGCTGTTATTAAGTCTGACATTATGTGTGCCCCTGGGCGTGGCATGGTAAGAATCGAGGATAGCGCCTCCACTGAGAGTTCATTCGATGGAAGCAGAGGTAGTTTGAGGATAAATAAAATACTTGAGAGTAGCAGCCTATAAGGAGGGTGATGGAGAGCCCTCTTCTTTGTTGGCTCTAAATGTTTAGTGAATTCTTCGAACAAACCAAAGTGTTTGCCTTGGATATTTGGACATCAGACACGCGCTGGCCATGAATGTAAAAATATGAAATATGAGATTTATAAAGATGTAGGGAAGGAAAACATGAGAATAGGGCGAAAAAAAAAAACATGATTGATTAATTCCAGAAAGGGGATCTGCAGAAACAAGAAAATGGAGAGTGCTTTTAGCAGAAGAGGAAGAGATATAAAGAAATAAGGAAACGGAGATGAGCAGAGAGGGAGAGGGAGAGAGAGAGAGAGAGAGAGAGAGAGAGAGAGAGAGAGAGAGAGAGAGAGAGAGAGAGAGAGAGAGAGAGAGAGAGAGAGAGAGAGAGAGAGAGAGAGAGAGAGACAGAGAGAGAGAGAGAGGGAAGGAGGGAGGGGGAAGAGAAAGAGGCGAATAGAGAAACAAAAACTCATACGGGAACATTGTTAAAGCTTAATTTGAAATGGGAAGAAAAGTTGTGATGAACGTGGGAAAACAACAACAGCAACAGCAACACTGACAGAGAAATTTCGAACACTTGAACAAAATTGCTGTCCTGTCCTCCCATCGAGTCCATCACTGCCGCTAAACCGAAACTGTCCGATGAAGCGGAAGAAATGAATTGTTTTACCACTGGTGTGATCTCCCAGGGACTGCGGCCTGGAGCCGGGTGAGAGCCACAGATAAATTGCTATTTGAAGAGTTCTGATCTCTCCTGGCGCGCTCGGCGCACTGAGGTTAAAAGAAAAAAAAGAAAAAAATCATGTAAGGTAGGAATCTTACACACACAGGGGCTCTTTCAAGCTAGAACTGGTCTTCTTAGAAAGCAGGGATGATGCGAAGACCTTGGCCTGATTTTTACAGTCAACAATGACAACCATGTTTATCATAATGTACTATAGATGTCTTTGTTTCTGTAAACATAGATGTTTTAATTAGACATGTTGTTCCACCGTGTGAATAGCTCTTGTGCACGACATTTATGGCTAGACCTTTCGCTTTTACGACGACTCGTCCTCTCCATCTTTATTTCCGCCGTATTTCAAGGTAGTCCTAGGCAAGATTGTTACTGAGTTTTGTGTCGAGAAATGAGTCATTCGAATAGAAAATTCAATGACCATGATGAAATTCAAGTATTATTTGAACGAGTCGTCTTGGACAGTATTTGCATTTGAGGGAGAATTCGATGAATCCAGTTCAGCTTTCTTTTTTAAATCTTAAGTTTCTAAGCACTTTTTTTTAACCGAAGTATTAAAGGAACTTACAGCCTGAATCACTCTACGATATTCAAGCTATATATATATATATATAACTCTTTATCGCTTAACTTCCTGTTTTTGTTCTTCTCCTAACATTTCTGTGCAATTTTTTTTTAACCGATCATAAGATTATCCTTCCGACAGAAAAGAAATAAACTTTAACAATCTGTTAAGCTTAAATTGATATGACACGCCACTGTCGGTTTATAGAGTGCAGAATGATAAACCAACACAAAATAATAACATGTGTAAAATTCTTTCCATACGGGTAGGAGGAATCAAAATATACCCACGACCACCTCTCATCTGTTAGGAAAAGTGGCGGCAAATCCATTAGCGGCGAATGTATCCGCTGAAGCCTGGAAAACTGTTTTGAATTCCTAAATGATATTGAGACAAGATGCACTGAAAGATGGGTTAAAAAAAAAATAATAAAAACACGACGCTGTCTGCAATATATACTTCTCAAGGACAAATTTTTAGAACCTGGGCGATTTCAATTTCTGTGCCTTTATTGAAATATACTGGACTTTATTGGCAGGACAAGTCAGCCCCAAAATACATTATCCTTTGCTTGGTTGTTTGATGATACCCGTTCTCTAAAAAGGGATCTCTTATTTTTCACAAGCAAGAAGCCCCTGTCCGGTTAGATACAAATAAAAGAATTAAGAACACCGCACAATCTACTGAAGACAAGATCCAAACCCGCGGGGACGTCATTCCAGATCTCAAAGCGTGCGCCCTGGCACATAAGCATTCAAGCGCGTGCATATATTCACATTCTTTAACAGGTTTCTCCTGATTTTTCATATTCTATGGAACATTCAACTTGTGAACAACTATAAACCTGTATTACTAGTTACAACAATTGAAAACGTTTTAAATGTTATTAAGTTATTGATACACTATTGTTAATTGTTATTCCAATCGTTCCAAGTGTTTTATAGTTATTACCAAAACGTATAAACGAAAAAGATTAAAGGAAATTTTAAATTAATTTCCTTGAAAGGAAATTATTTCATTTGGACATTTTTTCTTGATCAGGGTCATCAAAGAAAACAACAATTTTACTATAACAGTATAAGAGAAAGAG
>JAWDGP010005985.1:0-12677 GCA_033675545.1 Elysia crispata
GAAATCATTTCTTCAAATCTGAAACAAACAAAAAAAAAAGGTTTTTCACACTGGGGAAGCAACCAGGTGTTGTTATAAGCACAATACAAATTAAAGGTTACTTCCCTTGAATAAAAAATAAATGGAGAAAAAGGACACTCTTTACATTTCATTTCTTTTCTTTCTCATTTTAGGCCCATAAAAGGACTATTTTAGCTTATAACATTATTGTTTGCCCTGCCAGTGAACATTTTTTGTGTGTTTGTTTCAGATTTGAAGAAATGATTTCCTCCATCCTGTCCTCAATAACTCCTAGAGCGTTAAACCATCTCTCTTTTCTTGCTAAAGGGAAGTAACCTTTAATTTGTACTGTGCTTATAACAACACCTGGTTGCTTCCTCAGTGTGAAAAACCTTAATAAAGGCATGTACCATAACCTACATTTTATAATGTAACAATTATGAATATATAATTATATTATATGTTTATTTTATATAGACTTTCTCTTATTTCAAAATAAATTGCCTGGAACTTTAAATGTTAATATATTGGGTGTGCACTTCATAAACATATCTACACTGTTAAATATCTTAACTGTTTCAAAATGTTGGACTAATTTCTATCATAAAGGTAAGGAGAAAAAAAAAAGCATCAAACAAACCAATTACATCATGTAAAAGTGGATTATCTTGAACACTTACACAAGGGACATGGGGTCCTTCAAGACGTAGGGTTTGAATTTTCACAAAGTCTTCAGCGTATGGTGCCAAGTTGCATATTCCAAAGTGGACCTGTGATAAGAAAAACAAGTGGTAAGGAGGATTTATTTAAGAGAAATCTCTTGGATGAAAATTTAGTTAGAAATAGGTAATGGTGATTTGAGAGATTGTCAACAATATCTCTCCTCTTTCAACTTTATCTACTGATTGCTTTGAATAACATTTTTCATATGTAGTTTTATCAAAAAAATTTTTAAGGAATATAAAATCCCCTATTAATTTTATGATTTGTGAAGTGAACGAAAAAAAATGCAGAATTAAAAGGTCAAAAACTTAAATTTTAGTGTTTTGTTTTTTTTTATTTATTTCTACAGCATTTAATTTAGCTTTAACCATTTAATAAAAGATTAAATGTGAAAAACTATAAAAAAAAATTATTTAGATTCTTCTGTGAAGGGTTTTACCATGTAGTCTCAAAATCAGTCTCAACACTTAGCTTTTATCAACCTTCACTCTTCCATGACATAACATTAAAAATCATACCCATCATGAAATTTTATGCACTATTGGAAAGGACATTTTTTTTTCTGCACACATACATGCTTGAACATCTTGCATTTAGACACTGGATGCATTTTAAATTTTTTTTTTCATCTCTGTTTTGTTAACATTGTGCGTTTCTGGATTTTTAAGATAAATTTTTACCTTAATTACTCCTTTCAAATAAAATAAATTAACTTTTAAAAAATTTTTTTTTTAGTTTAGTCATTTCAAGTATGTCTTATGGATTTGTTTAAGATGCACGCCTGAATAAAATGTAAAAGTCCTCTGGTCTGATTTGGAGAACTTCTAGTTTACCAAAAAAAACAATGTTTTCAGCGCAAATTTAATGGTTTGATTTGTCGATTTAAAAAAAAAGAAAGAAGTGCCTTTAAACTCTATTGTTTACATTGTAAAAAATTCGAAGCCACTGAGTCATTTTAAATCAGAGAAAAAATGTTTGTCTCTTAAGGAATTGACAGACCGTGACTTCCATCACAATCCAAGCTTGGCTTACCTCCACATTTCAGTAACTTACTCTGCATTAGATCAGGTAAGTTGCATGATCAAATGGTTTATTCTAACTTCTCATATATTTTTCAGTCACTCTGTTGAACTTACATCATCAGAATCAGGAAGACAACAGCACATGTCACTTCAATGGCTCAAAATATTAGGTGCTATATCAGAAACAGCAGATAGGAAATTCATCCATGACTGTTTGTATCACTCCCAATGAGAATGTAAATCTTCCCTGGGGATAAAAATTGTATTCATTAAAAACAAAACAAAACAAAAGTGAAGACAAAACCAAACTAGAAAATGTGGAAATCAATATCTTCTGTGATTAACAGCAGATTCTTTTCTTTTAAAGCAAACATCAGTTATTTTTCTTTTACAATTTGATGAGTTTAGCATTTGCATCATGTGACACTCGATGCCAGCTGTGCAAAATATTTGATATTTTACGAGCATACAAATATATACATATATATATATATATATATTTTTTTTTTTTTAAAGATGAAAAAAAACCCAGAACTAATCACCGCAAAATGTTTTAAATATACCTATTTTCAATTCTTTATCACATGAGATCTTCAAATTTTGTTATTTGAGAAACTAAAACTTCTATATCAAGGATCTGTTGGCTTCCCCTATAGTTGCTGACTCCCCTATGACAGCCCATAAAAGATAGGCTACAAAAGTGGAGGCTTAAATACAAGCAAAGGCTTAGTTCATGGCAAGTTTTTCTACAGAGCTGCATGCCTCTATTCATCAGAAAGACGTGATTTCATGAACAAGAAGTAAATCTGTGCAATTTGCCATAATTTCATACTTACTATTTTGATTCTGTTTTTCATTCTTTAGTAAAATCAAAACATATTGAAAATGTTTTTAATGGCTAAGGATACACCCTATTTGGGTGAATGGTGAAAATTCATGCTCTTTTCTAAATGTTATACAAGTTTCAGTTACTACAGGGTCTTTGAGATTGCTTCTATTTACTTAAGCAAAACTGTAATCAGAGGATATTGAAAAAGGCTACTATTTTATTGATATTTTTTTTCTTAGGCTTCAAAATCCCCACAAAGAGAAAGTACACATAAACTGAAGGTCCTGTGTCTATTGAGCCTTTTACTGTTATTTTTTTTTTTTTTGTATTCACAGCCTGAAAAATAGTCACCTTGATACTCTACATAGAACAAAAAAGAGCAGCCTTTAACTATAATACAAAACCATTGAATCCTGGTGAACTTCACAGAATCATAAAATTCATAAAAGGCTGCGTACCACAGCCTCGCCCTGCCTGGAAGAATTTCAGGCTTTCACCAGTCTGGGCTAAAGCTCTTGCCATCACAGTGGGTGAAAACAAACATCTGGAGAATGCAAAAGTCTGTCTTGCAGGTTAAAATTTTCTTTCGTCTTTATTTTGTTGAAAACGGGACAGAAGTTAGTAAATTATCAACATTTCAAGTTGACCTAGCAGGTTGCAACCAACCGTTGCTGATTTGAGCCCCCAGCCAGACAATAGCAGTCACACTGATCTTCATGTCTATCTTTCAATTGTGTTAGATAGACCTGAATCCAAAACTTGATGACATAAATGTTGGTTTGCGTATCTTTTACATACAATTAAGATTCACATGATTAGGAAGAATGTGCATAGACGCAGAACAAAGGTCTGGTCCAAAACAAGCAGAATGTCTTTAGAGTGACCCTCAAAAGAATGATGACATCATAGCAGCAGCAGGTACTTAATAAAAATATTAACCTTTCTGCTTTCATCGCCTAATCACTCCATATTTTATTCTACATCATGCAATCATCTTTCATCTAATACACATGATTCAAATAAACCTGTCATTTCCTTTAAATTTCCCAGTATTGCTTGGTTTTGAGGGAATTCAATATTGTTTTACTTTGTATCAGGGAAAACTGATTGCTTAATATGCATGGTGTTGAAAAGCTTAAAAAGTCCCAAGGCTATGTGTTCAAGTGTGCAGAGAAAAATGTGGTTCTTGATGTTTAGAGCAGTTGTAGAAATTAGACCACCAAGACCTAATTTACAAAACAACTTATAAACACCAATAGCCTAAAGGAAGTCTGTGTACCAAATTTCCTGAAAAAATGTTTACATTAATTAAATAATTTAATAACAATAGGTAGGCATATGTAAAGAAGAAAGTATAAAAGTATATTTAAAAGACTTATCTGAATATGTAGTCGCCTGTAGAATCTTGGAGACAAAGGTTAGCTTGTCACTTTTACAAATAAAAGGTGCCATCTAATGCAAATGGAACGATGAATAAAAAATCCACGAAATGGCATCTTTGGAAGCCGCGTGCATAATAACTGAGTCCAAGAGCAGCCCTATGAAAGAAAAAGATTAATTGCATCAAAAAAAAAAATCTGACGGATCCTCAAACCTGATAGTTTTGAGGAAAGACGTGTTGACATTTCTTCCCTCTGGGGACAAATTACCCAATTTAAAGATAAGGCTCTGTTCGAAGTGAAAATGAAACCTAGCGTCTCCTCTCCATATAGGCAAACCAAGAACCTCCATATCAGAAGTACCTTGGCGACCCAGTGAACATATATTTCGAGAGTGAAAGTCTGGTATGAGCCAATATTCAATAAAGAAGCTGAAAAAAACGTCCCTACCTTGAGAAGTTGGTTAGTGTGTATCTACTCGAGCAGTCAACTCCTTTGGTATAAACATAAATTTCATGAAAATTTTTGCGCAGTTGACTTTCTCAAGTCAACTTGGGAGTAGACAGAAGGTGTCCTCCGTTTGGGATCTCATCCTTAAAGAAACTTGAAATCATCAAGCAGCTGGTTGCTCTAAAGCCACCACCAAGCCACGCATTCTAGGAAACACTTCCTGAGAGAAGGGCCAAAGACTTGGGGAGTAGATATGAGAGGCATATTTCTAATTAGTTCTTGTAGATTGGTACGTATTCTGCAACCACTGGCCAGAGTCATTCTTGTGCAATGATGTGAACTGCTTACTTTGCGCTTATTTGTTCAGCTAATTTTTTTAGTCCTGCTGCTTCACATTAACATATTCTTAGTCCAATGGAAAGATGTAGATAATTTCAAAAATCAAAACCTAATGTTTTTTTTTGTTTAAAGAGAAACATTATGGTGTAAAGTCCATTACACAATGCAGCCTTTAATACCACTTATGTTACATTTCTCTTTGTTCTTCATTTACTTTAAGAGACTATGTTTCATTGGTTGAATTGATTTGTTATATGGTCAATTAACATAGTATCTGTATTATCACTTTATTTATTTCATTAACAGGAAACAAAAATCTTTGTCATTTTTAAGACAAAACACAGTATTTGATAGATGCTGTGTTCTTTACTTAAATAATTTGCGCGAATCAAACTAGCTTTTCTTCCTACAACACATTCACTATTTTAAGAAACGTTTTTATTTGTTAATGTTCAAATGATTGAAAAGTTGAAATAGAGAATAAAAAGACCAGTAACTTGATACAAAAACAGTTTGTACCAGTAAGTATTTGCCAAAGTTATGACACCAAACTGTTTTTTTTTTCAATTTGTGGGAAAGTATGAAAATGTCGGTTGCTGTGTTTTAAATTAAAAATGCAGTATTGAACAATGATCTAAAAAAATATGTTCTAAAGCAGCTTGATACAAACCACCTTCATGGCTGCGTATTGCCTTAGCAGCAGTTCAAACTTCATCAATTCAAAGCCTCCACAGTAGACAGGATCACCATCCTAGAAACGAGGGTACAATAGCTTAAAATATTTTTATTACAAGGTAAGAAGATGAAAGTCATTATGAATTGTCAATTTTTTTCCACGATGTAGTCTGTGATTTGAGGTTATAACTATGTAGGCAAAAACCCGTTGCTTCCAAAGTCATGGCAGACTGCAGATTTTATTTAGGCAAGACTTCTGTGTTTGAGCATTGTATAAATTGGGCTGGCTTACTTTCTTGAATCAAGGCAGACTGCAGATTTTATTTAGTCTATGAACTCTGAGGTTTTATTGATTTGCTTTCACTAAAGGCACCTCTACAGAAGAAAAAAGCCTTTAAAAACATTTCAAATTGGCATGGGGCACTTCGATTTTTTTAATTCATTTTTTTTTCCTGCCTCATCTGGTTCTAGATCTAGATCGACATCTGTCTCTGTATCATACGGGTTATCACCATTATCACTATCTGCAGTACCCATAATATTTGTTGTAAACCAGCCCGCTTCTCTGTAGAGCGCTGAGGTTTGAAAAGATTAAAATTGTGCAGGACTTAACTCTCAGAACATACAGCTTATGGAAGAATAACGAAAGGCATTTGCAGATAAAAGTCAAAAAAGTTGATTTGAGTGACTGAATTTTTGAGAGCCCAGTCCACCATGAGTGATGATTAGTTTTCTAATATTGTTGACTAATTTGTGAGACAACTCTTCAATCTTTTAAGCTAAACAGCAGGAGAAACATAGTAAGATTAGCACATGATTTTACCATATCAATGGAATTCAAACTAGGTCCCATCATATGTCTGGGTTTTGTTGCCAAATTGATCAAGATGAGCCTGGCCTGCTCTTAGCTAACAGATTGTCCACCTCCAACTTCAGCTGAGATATGAAAACCACATCACAAAACCTTCTTTTCCCTCCAGATTTCTTCAAAGCAGATGTACTAGATTGAAACCACCTTGTAAAAACAATGAGGTTGTTGGAGAACAACTCATTAGAGTTTGTTCCTCATGATACTGCCTTTGGCATCATGAAGATCATCAATGACATAGATTATCATTCTACTACTGCAAAGACCAAATACGACTCCATAACCTAAAATGCAAACAGCAATGTTGTAGATAAAATATTGAAGACAGACATAAAAATGGAATATTACATATATGTAGCTTGGTTTTTCTATGGTCATTCATAGAAGATGCCAATATATCAAGGGAATTCTTTGAAGATTGATAAATAACTTTAACATTTTCGTTAAGTCCAATGTGTTTCATAATTCATGATGTAACCTCAGTACCTGGAGAAGAAAATTTTATTTCTCCGCTCTATGTTAGTTGGGCACTAGAGATAGCCCTATCACCATCAACCAGTGACGACTTGCCAGGTGACCTGTGGGTAGTTACACATGCCCCAATCTTATCGCTCAGTGCTGCCCAGTAGAAATAAAACCATCATATTTTGGGACATTTTAATCAGTCTTTGCTCTTTCAACTGTTAAAGACTGTTAAAGATTGTATTTGTTCTCCCTCCATAATTCTCTGTTTTACCACGATATTTTCATGAAAATCTGATGATCCAACTAACTTAACTCTTGTAAAAGTGAGATGTTCGTGAATAAGCATATGTTTATTTAAATATTAAATTTTTAAAACATGATCAAGTAAGTTGTAATGCTAATTATAAGAATTCAGCTCAACAAATAAACTTTGTTTCTCCCACATACAGTAAAATTTCTTTGCAAAACACTAGTGTAGCTTGCTGTAGGAACAAAGGCAAAATTAATGGTGCTCATTTGTAGATGGGTAAAATATTGACCAGGGCATAATTTGCATACACAGAATGAATTGACAGTAGGCTGCATCAAAAGGAGGGAGGGTGAACGCAGTACAGTATCTCAATCAGATACACTTATCCATGCTTGTGGTGATTGATGCCAGGGTGAGAATGCTAAATACTAGTGACATCTACCAACCTCTGTCACTGGAAGGCTTACACGCCGACAATCAAGTCTTTGGAACAGAAACAGAGAGGGAGAAAAAAGAAGTAGCAAAGTACCAGAACTCACGGAATGCATCATTGATTAGGAAAGCTTTAGATAGGGTCAGCCCTCAGTATTTACATATCTTGCTAGGAATTGTCTGAAGTTCTTCTGTAGACAACTATTGCATCCCATACATTGGACAATAAGCATTTCGGGTTGAAGGTCCCAAGAGACCAAGGAACAGAGCCATTCAAAATTAGAAACAGAATGTGAGAATGTGCCTTTGATATTCGGAATGAGTTGAACAGACTAAAACACATTATGACTGTACAGTTATTGCACATTTCTCCTGCTCTTCATTGCCTAGAAAAGTAACTGACTGTAAAATTGATGTATTTTATCCTGTATATCTAAGAATTTATTAATCAGTCACACCTGATTTGTTATTCATTTATTTATTAATTTAACACCCCTAATTTATTTCTTTATTTAATAATCCATTGAACCTGTGATAATGCATTACTATCTATTTTCATACCAACTTCAACATGATTAACACTTAAGAAAATGATGATAAAAATTGACTGGAAATTTCAATGTCAATATATCTGGTGTGCACTGTATAAACAACATGCCTACACCATTAAATATCTTAACTTTATTCCGTGTGTTGGACTCATTTCTGTCATATCTGAAGGGTAAGAAGAAACAAAAAGCTCCAACCAAGTGCAAAATCTGAAAGTGGGCTACCTTGAACATGAGGTTCTTGCAGACAAAGAGTTGATAATTTTCTCAAGGTCTTCAGCTTATGGTGCCAAGTTGCATGTTCCAAACTTTACCTGTGATAAGAAATGAGATATGAGATTTCTGTCATTAAAATTTCTTCTCTTTAAAACTTACTTTTCTAAAGATTGCTTTAAATTATATTTTTAATAGTAGTTTTATTTAGAAAAAAAACAAAAAAAACCTTTATTATTGTGTAGCAGCCAGAAAAAAGTGCAGAAAAGATGCAACTCGACACTAGAGTTAGGTATTTCTCTAGAAAATTACGTACAAGTCATTCGAACCATGCAAAGACACAGGACAAAAATACCCATATCTTACAACAATACAAGTTTCTTAATGGTTTTGGTTTTGGTTTGAAAAAATCTGCATTTTCTATTTGTCTTAAACCCTTTCAAATGTCTTAGAAATAATGGCATCTGAACTCGGGTTTAACCATTGATTTTTGTAAGATGGTAAGTATCTCAATGTAAGTGCTATTTTTGATAAAATGTGTCTAAGAGTGCTATCAAAATATATTTTAAAAAATAATCAAACATGAAGGTTAATCTGTTGTTACTTCTCTTTTTCTGTTTTGGCGATGCTTAGCCTGAGCGATATATGAACTTTAAAGAGAGAAACACTAAAGATCACATAACCTGTTCAAGATCTACTTTCATAAGCTATATGCTATATTGTGCTCTGAACAGTTTTGCGAATGTATAGTGAAGAAATCAAGAACAACAGATCTTGCCTAGATTTGATTATGTAGCTAATGAAAGCTTTCGTAAAAAGTTAATCTGAAAGTAAAAGCAAATGTATCCTCACAGACTTGTAGGAGGATTAAAAAGTAAGCTGGCGCACTGATGCAAAAGTAAATGTAAAAAAACCATGATCAAAAGGGTATTATGAGTGTTATATGCTTGGGTGTATTTAATAATAATCAAGGATTAACAACAGCACCATTTGAGATGACTTGTTTTATTATGCAACTTGTACGACTGACTTACAACGTATGATATAACATAAATGCACTACTAGACTGCCAATAGTATCATCGTAGTTTTACTACTTCAGCTTTTTATGTATTAATGACAATTCTGTAACATCTCCCTTTTAATCCATTTGATTTATGGAAAGGTAATGTCATCTTCTACGATTTTGGGTTAACAAGGCTGGGGTGGAACAGCAGTGGAAAGCGAACCAAAGAATTTAATTATAGTGATAAGGAACTTAATTCTTGACATATTTAAGCAGTGCGCCACAAGGGAAATAATTTTCTTTTTATACAAAGCCCCATGCTCAAGTTAAATATATTCTAACTGCAATATCTCAATCAACAAATTGTTATCTACAAACATGAAAACCATGTGCAACATTAACGGTGAACAGCCCCCTCCACAAACACACACACACACGGAAATACAGACATGTATAGACATTTTCTTGATTTCCTCATTTTTTTTTCTTGCCTGGCTAGCTAGGAAAGGGCAGTGTGTAGGGCTGGGAAAACTTGTGACAGGTGCAGTATAAAAAATAGCTGTGGTTGATCCACCTGTCTTTTTAAAGTCGTATTTAATGTTGATGTTGTGTTTTCTTTTGCAAATCTCAGCAGTGAAGGCTTAATCTATATTTATGAAACCTATATAGATTAAGGCTTGGTCAACAGAAATGTTCCTGATCAAAATATGCATCTACAGTTAAATGAATGTCAATTTGTTTTGTAATGATGTTAATTATGTTTATATTTGTGATAGATTCACTGGTTTTGTTTTTTTTTCTTCAATTCTCTCCTTCCTTTCTCCCTTTAAGACTGAAGAAACCTCTTGCACTGCTGCTAGTGGAAAGCATAGGCCTTACATAACAGCTCAGTCAGTATTACAGATTGTAAAGAAGTAAGTACTCAAGAGGTCTGAAACAATTTTTACTTGTGATCGTCTACCTCTATTAAGAACATTGTACTATCTCTTAAATATAATTCTAAATTTGAAGAGAATGGCTAAAGAATGAGTAAATAAATTCTCCTCTACCTTTTATTGCCTGTTTTTATAAGTACTTAATTCAGCAATTCCATTGGATGCATTAGCCAAAAAAAAAAATCACAGTAAAATCCCAATAAAGGGTGTTTCAATTTAAGCAGAAAGATCAACAAGTTGGTGCAGTTACATTCCTAAGACAATCCCTATTTACATAGACAGAATTTTCAGTTCTGACATATTTAACCACGATCTGGTTTATACAGCTGTTTGTCCTTAACTCAAGTTATATCAAAAGCAAATGTTCACTAAAATCAAGGGATTTTGAGTTTTGTGTTAAATTTTCCTAACAACAAAAATAGTACCTTTCATGGATTTTGCCAACATATCGATTAAGGTTAGCACTGATAATATTATATCGCTATGAAGGTTTTTAGTTTGACTCTGTTGGCAATGCAATAGAGATCTCCCATACTCAAGAAGGGTTCTTAGTTATATTCTTGCCCACGCGGTCCAGTTTGAATTGGAAGTGATATCTGTTAGATGATTTTTTTAGAATTGATATTTTACCAATATTGTAATTGTCTTTATTTTGATTTCTTTTCCTATTGATATTGTTTGCTAAATTAATCTGCCTGGACAAATTTGAAATGCTGAACTTTGCAAAAAGAAGAAGAATAATTATTGAGCTGAAATGTGTTGTTGTTGGCTTACATAAGAATAATTGGAATGGATATCATCCTTATAACTTTCCAACTCAATCAATTAAAAGAATAAAGAATGACTCTGTGTGAACTCGTACAGCATTACGTGTGCACTCAAGTAACACAGTGAGGGAAAAGGTGATTGCAATTAATAAAGAAGATCAAATACAGAATAGTGGTGACAATTTACTTTATATCATCATAGAGGGAAGCAATATAGTCTGCAAATATTTTCTTAGGCAAGAGTGGATAATTCTTTGAGAGCAGAAATATGATTGTGTCATGAGGGTTCAGTGAACAACATTTTTGTTAATAATCTACGGTTAAAGATTTCATTTCAAGGAAGTGAGAAAAGATATATGAGTGTTATCAATGATAATGAAGAGACCATTTCAGTTGCTTTATTCACAAAAAACTAATTTTTGACACCTTCAATTTTTTTCTAGCACAATCCTTGATGTACCAAAGACTCCGGCAGTCCCAACAAGAGTTATGGCTCATCAATAAATTGAGTAAGGAGTCTGCGACAATGTTGCCAGATATTTACCCTTTCATGTATTTAAAAAAAATCATCATTTAGGTAGAGGGCTATTTTCAAAATGAAAGAATATTTCAAAGACATACATGTACAAATGAAATATCTCACCTGCTTGTCATTTTAGTCACTTTGCAAATTTATAACTACTCATTTCTCTGTTTTATGAGAGTAGCTAGTGTCATTTTGAGGCCACATTTGAATTGATACTTTTGCAACTTCAATGGTTTCTTATTCTATATTTCAGGGCAGTGTAATTCCTCAAACGTTATCTGACAGTGACTCTGACAGCTGTGTTACCAACCCTTTTCACACTGACAATGATGAATCAAACATTCCAGACTCGTGTGATGATGATGATAGGGATGAGGCTTCATTCTTTCCAAGCCAAGTATTACTCTTTTGAGTTTAAAGAGTGGCTGATTTCTAAAAATTTTAGTGAACATTTAAGTTACTGTTTATATCATTGTGTATTACTAGCAATCTGGCCTAAGCTTTGTAGACGGGGCCGATCAAACTAAAGACTCTTCAATCATTATTTTACAAGCTCCTTTGCATGCATCAACTAATGGTAACCTTAGCTCACTTAATGTAATAAGGTCGGATTCAAAAAGTTATACAACACTGGCTATCACTGTGATCCTAGTGAGGCATTTGATAAACATCTATAATAGTACTGCCCCCTGATTAATCCATTTGAATAGATTGGTTTGTTGAACAAAAAGCTCAGAGACTGAAAATACTCAATCGGGTTATCAGACTTTGAAATGACCCAGCACCTAGAGAAAAAAGTTTAAAGAAACTTACTTCTCCCTAATCACATATACTGACATTGATTCAACTCGTATAGGTTTTCTTTAATTCTTTGAATCAGTGCTTATGTCATTGAAACCTCTATACAATTGTTGAGATTCTGGGGTAAGGGGATGGAGATAGAAACTTACTTCTCCCTAATCACAGTATACTGACATTGATTCAACTTGTATAGGTTTTCTTTAATTCTTTGAATCAGTGCTTATGTCATTGAAACCTCTATACAATTATTGAGATTCTGGGGTAAGGGGATGGAGATAGAAACTTACTTCTCCCTAATCACAGTATACTGACATTGATTCAACTTGTATAGGTTTTCTTTAATTCTTTGAATCAGTGCTTATGTCATTGAAACCTCTATACAATTATTGAGATTCTGGGGTAAGGGGATGGAGATAGAAACTTACTTCTCCCTAATCACAGTATACTGAC
>JAWDGP010005986.1:0-5000 GCA_033675545.1 Elysia crispata
GAGAAAACTAGTGAACTGGCTCCGTCATTAGCGACGATCTCATGATCTCAGGGTATCAATGATTCACGCACCGCGACCTCATTAACACGTCAGAGGTCAGAGGTCAAGGCTGCCGTGACGATCTCATGATCTCAGGGTATCAATGATTCACACACCGCGACCTCATTAACAGGGCAGAGGTCAGAGGTCAAGGCTGCCGTGACGATTTCATGATCTCAGTGTATCAATGATTCACACACCGCGACCTCATTAACAGGTCAGAGGTCAGAGATCAAGGCTGCTGTGACGATCTCATGATCTCAGGGTATCAATGATTCACACACCACGGTCTCATTAACAGGTCAGAGGTTAGAGGTCAAGGCTGCTGTGACGATATCATGATCTCAGGGTATCAATGATTCACACACCGCGACCCCATTAACAGGTCAGAGATCAGAGGTCAAGGCTGCCGTGACGATCTCATGATCTCAGGGTATCAATGATTCACACATCGCGACCTCATTAACAGGTCAGAGGTCAGCCGTGATAGGTCAAGGCTGCAGCTACCATCCGCTGGCGCTGGATTCGGGTAGTCCGGTTCTCCTAAAATCTTAACGGTTACTCTCTAGCCCTCTGAGTTATTCGGACAAGCAGGACGTATCCGGGTGGATATCGGTCCAGCCATCTTGAAGGTTGATACAGAGTTGAAATCGACTCTCAACTCAGACCTGTTCTATGCAAGTTTGTCCAGAGTTTTCGGCCAACCCGCAGTCTCTCTACGGATGTTAGAAGCTGGTTGTGTAAATCTCAGAGAGAGCTGGAGACATTTTGACAGCAGTACTGATGCAGTTCAGAAACCGCAAAACTCACACAGAGACACATGTAAACTAATGCACGTAAAAGTGTGAACAACAAAAAAAAAAAAAAAAAACCAAAACTAAACAAACAAACAAAAAAAAACAACAAAACAAAACAAAAATGCACACACACAATACGAAAAAACAGGAAAAAAAAACAAACTGAAAACATTTGAAAATAATGTTAATACCCATCAATTTATCAAATTCATATACGCTATTCTTTTCTATGCCAAGTTCAATCAGGATAGGTTCATTTGTTTTATTTTCTATCCATACTATTTTGAACATGTAACATTTCATTCCACTATAGGCTAAAAATTTCTTTGCATTTTGTTTACTGTTCAGGCTTCAGAGCCATGTGTGTCTATAGGAAATATATGCTTTTAACAGTTTGATTCTGGTGGATTTGGATGCATCTTACCACAACTTTTCGTCCTTTAAATTTATTGAATTTGGGACCTTTGGTATCTTTATTTATGTAGGGAGGCTGGTATAGTTATTTATTTGTGGCAGTAGCAGTAGGCCTTTAGAGCAGATGTTTAGTGTGTCAATCATCAGCTTGGGGTGAAGCCAAGTGCACTTCCAGCTTCTTAATATTAGTATACTTAGTTTAATAGTCTCCGCCCATCTAGCAGTTAATTTCCATTTCTATAATATTTCGGAAGATGCTTTGTTGTAATAATTACATTGACCAGCCGATCTATTCTTTTGTTCCTGTCCAGCTGGCCAGAGAAGCTTTTTTTCGGTCGGCTTTGGACGTACTTTGGTTCGGGGAACTTGGGGAATTTAGGGAAACTTTTTGTACTGAGTTTATGTGATGCTTTGATCGGGAGATCTATGTTAGATGTAGTGATGAGTTAACGATGAGTTTTGTAGATTCTATGATCTCGGTCGGATAATGTGTTAGTTGGGGAAACCGTCCGACGGAGTGAAATTCTCTTCGGTCGTCGTAGGACCTTATTCTAGGGAAGTTGAACGACGAACTGGGAAACCAGGGAAGTCTTTGACCGAGGACTATGCCGACTGAGTTTGTGCTATAAATGTAGAGCTCGGAAAGACTTGTTGTCAGTACCTTTTTTGGAATGTCTGAAGGCAACGTCGGTTAGAAGTATTGTTTGGAATTACTGAGACAGTGAGAAGTTTTTGTGATCATTCCTGGTGGAATTTTATTGAAGTATTGTGGAAACTACTACTACTATTGAGAAGTTGCGTTGGATTATTATTTGTTGTAATTCTACGTGATTATCACCGTGACTGGGGCGTTGGCTGACTATTAAGAATTTTGTTTGGGCATTTTTGTATAGGCATTTTGATTTAGTAACCTTTCTTTGTATCTTCTATTCTGACCATTTTTGTTAGTATCTTCTACTTAGTATTCTGACCACTTTGTTTTAGTATCTGATCTTAGTATATTATATATGCACTTTATCTTGAGAATCTTCTTGGCGCTTATCATTCTGACCCCGATCTACACGTACATGACACTTTGTTTTGGCCTCTTTTAACCGTTTGTTATTGCGACCATTTTGTAAGTATCTTTTATTACGTAATTGCTTTTGAATGATCTTTGTATTTTATTCTTTGAGAATTGCTTTCATTCATTGATAATTGAGTATTCGTAGAATAAACTTATTATAGGTGTTGGTAACTTTAACTTCTTCTTGCTGTGTTCGTTCTTTCTTGTGTGTAGCCATTTTTGTCTCGACATACACACGTATTAGTTAGGGAACAGTGGTCTTAGTACTCCACTGATACTCAAGGACCCAAGAGTGTGAACTCTATAGTATTGTACGGCTGCTAGGTACGCTACCATAACCAGCGAGGGCCTGCAATTACTTAGAGTAGGAAGAAGCACTGAGCTTCTATAAATAACTAGTGGGTACTTTTGCAGTAGGAAGTAAGTTAGGAATCCACCCAGTTAGTTACATTTATATCCTAGAACTAAACTTGACAAAACAAACAAACAGATTAACATGCACACAAGAAAATACTATCAAGTCTATACGTGATTTTACATATTTGTTTTGCAAGGACAGAAAAAAATAATAACTACAAGACAAATAACAGGATTAACAATCGTTATCCCTACAATTAAATTTTTCATCACCAGCTATATGGGAAACCTCCAAACAAGGTAAGAAAGTGAATCTCAGGTGGTGAAAGAAAAAAAAAATGAAAGAAAAATTTACTACATAAAAAAAACTGCCAAAAACGATTTAAAAAGAAATCATATTCCTTGGAAAACTTACATTTTGAATCACAACAATATAAATTAAGTCTTTAGTAAGTTAATTGGTACTTAATGCCAATCTAAAATAGTTTAAAACCTGGAAGCAAATTCCTAGTATTGGGGCTGTGAGAGAGGATTCCGAAAAATGAACTAAAAAAAAAAAACAGCAACAACAAACAAACCCAATTTCTATCTCCAAATTTTTTACATAACTGACTATATTCCGGTCATCAGTTTCTAAATACATTTCTTGCTAAGAATAGAATAAATAAAGAAAACAAACAATTAAGAGTCCTTACGCCAATCACAGACCACAATAAACATTAACAATAAAATACAAAGATACAAGGTTTTAGCCGACATGAGGAAATAACTATACAAAGAGAACCAAACATTCTTTTCAAATAAAGAGCGCCTCAAAAAAAAAAAAAAAACAAAAAAAAACAAACCACATTCGAAATGTCAGGCTCCTCAGTATATAAGGCAAAATCTTTCTTAGAAGTCAGAAATGCCGTCACTCATCACACCCTAAACATTTACAACCTCATGAAAAAAAAATTTCTTGGGGCTTAACAAGAGTATAATATATATAATTTTTTTTTTACATGCATTAAGAAACAAATTAAAAATGCCAGGTTTTCAAAAAATTATTTAGTTGATTTCCAGCACATACTCTTTCACTTTAGAATAAGTGCAGCAACAATTTATCTGTCTTTAATCTTTTTCATACTATGAACCTACCCGAGAGTGTAATTTATAACCCTCTAATTTGGATTTGTTTTTCAAATTGTATTATAGTGAAATGAAAATACAATGTGAAGAGTTTTTTTTTACCTACTCTATTTTGAACTGTAAAAAGTTTTGTTTCCACCCTTTTCCCAACATTTATGTCTTTTCTACTGTTGCTCTTCACTATTTCGTGTTATACGGTAATTTTACAATCTTCAGTTTTTCTAGGTGTAAATGAAATCATATACAAGCAAATTGGAGAAGATCAACAGTTAACAACTTCTTACTAAGTGCGTAGATAATGAGTATAATCAGTGCTGATCTAAAATGTATTTTTTTATTTATGAAAATGTAACTAATGCAATGTAATGTTATCAAAGTATTAGTAACGGAGTACAAAAAATGAGCTGAAAACATGTAAAGAAGAAATAAATATATTTGAAGTTGACGCTCGTTAAAAAGTCAGAAAGTCCGAGAAATAACAATCATTCAGAAGAGTTTTAGGCAGAACAGCAAGAGAAATTTCTGGAATTCCCATTAAATTATCGTAGCTTCTTTTTACCTTTCTGATGCTCTGAAAAACACCAGCCAGGGAACGATCTAGCGTAGTGGAATCTTCCAATTGGTCCGGAATATCTCCAACGATCACCAGCTGGTCATTGTAGAGCACGGCTCCGTTGAGGCGAATCTCGCCCTCCCAGAGGACAAGCTCTTGTGTTATCTTGAGTTTCATCAAGTCTTCCCCCAGCTGGATCCTCCAGAGACACCCGTTCTCTTGCAGCGCGAACGCTTCTCTGTAGTGACTGAAAGTCACGAGTCGAGAGGAAGAACCGAACTGGTCAGGGTATGACCTATATGTTGTGAACATTTCATTATAGCTTAAAACAGTGTAAGATTCTTGAATTCCTCGGTCAGTTGCGAGAAAAATGATCTGTGTTAAGCCGATATGGATGACGTCTGCTATCTTCATCCCGTCAATCCAACAATCACCCAGGTTCAGCTCGGTCTTAAACTGTAATTTACTATTTTTAAAGCTCGCAGGAAAGTTACATTTTTTAACTGTCTGCACAACCGTTTCCACCTCACCATCTGTATCCTTACGAGCCTCGGTAGAGAACATGTACAACGAACCATAAACAAAACGGATGATGCTCTCTGAAAATGGTAAAGACCGGCCAACCTCAAACTTAGGAAAATGCTTG
>JAWDGP010005986.1:10000-26767 GCA_033675545.1 Elysia crispata
CAGACAAATAAATTAAAAAACGGTGTGAAATTTTATTTTAAGATTAGTTGATCATCCTGTTAATTTAACAGAATTCAGAATAGAAAGAAGTGATGTGATTGTCATTGAAAAATAAAACATCTTCATATACTAGAAAATTTCAGCTTTCATAATTTTCTTCCTTATGCCCAAAAACGTAACAAAAAGAATAAATGTTGAGGTATGAATGTAGCAAAGACAAGGCTGAGGAATAATGCTAAAAGAATGGTGTTCAGAGAGTGCCTTGTTAAAAACAACTTCAATGAACGTTTATAAATAATTGGTAGCCATATATGCCTATATTACAATAATAAGAAAAGTATTTCATTTTTTTTTACATTGTATTAACATTAAGTTAATTTAGACAAAAAGTTGTGGAAATATTAGAAATTATACACTGAGATATCATTGGTGAAACATTAATTTTATCATCAAATTAAAATCTATCCAATGAAATGGGTTAAATTATTTTTTTAATACAGATGTGGGTATGTGTGTGTGTGTCAGTGAGAGAGAGAAAGAGAGATGTAAAGAGAAAGAGAGAGAGAGAGAGAGAGAGAGAGAGAGAGAGAGAGAGAGAGAGAGAGAGAGAGAGAGAGAGAGAGAAGCTTTATCAGATAAGCCTAACACTAATTTTAGTCATATGTTCCATTTACTGTTGCCTTGTTTTCCATGATGAGATCCACATCTAAATAGAAATCCAGTTCTAAATCTAAATCTAAATATTAGATTCTTTAGACCCTGTATTAGAATATATTTGCAGATCTACTCATGTCATTCTAAACCACTTGGATTAATCCTAAAATAATGTTCTCAATTCAAATTCAGCCAAACCAGGAGGATTACTTAAAACAGGGGATCTTTTATGGGGGATGCTATTCCAAGTTTTCTTTATCTTCACTCTGAGCACCCAAATGGCAGAGTCAAACAGAATTCCTCAAAATGACCTTGACAATACTCCGTGAGATAGACATAACTTTATGAAAAATTCGACAATTTTGCGGAAAACTTGCGGCGAACTAAAATTTTGCGATGGCATTGCAGGGAACATTCAATTTTGCAGCTGCGTTAAAGCCAAGCCCTGAAGCGAAAGGTTAGGAAAGAAAAACTTCTTTCTAAATAAAAAAAGAAACAGAAAAGCCTAAAAAATAAAGGTAAAGGGATAGTTTGACCCAGATTCACCGCAGGAATGTAAAATTTAATTTGCAGACGTGACAAAATCTTCCTTATGTGATTTGGCTTAAAATGTTCATGTTAGTTTCATTCTAACATCATAAAAAAGTATGACGCTTAACGTTACAGCCTCCTCTACACACTCATGTCCCGTCCCATGACGCTTAACGTTACAGCCTCCTCTACACACTCATGTCCCGTCCCATGACGCTTAACGTTACAGCCTCCTCTACACACTCATGTCCCGTCCCATGACGCTTAACGTTACAGCCTCCTCTACACACTCATGTCCCGTCCCATGACGCTTAACGTTACAGCCTCCTCTACACACTCATGTACCGTCCCATGACGCTTAACGTTACAGCCTCCTCTACACACTCATGTACCGTCCCATGACGCTTAACGTTACAGCCTCCTCTACACACTCATGTCCCGTCCCATGACGCTTAACGTTACAGCCTCCTCTACACACTCATGTCCCGTCCCATGACGCTTAACGTTACAGCCTCCTCTACACACTCATGTCCCGTCCCATGACGCTTAACGTTACAGCCTCCTCTACACACTCATGTCCCGTCCCATGACGCTTAACGTTACAGCCTCCTCTACACACTCATGTACCGTCCCATGACGCTTAACGTTACAGCCTCCTCTACACACTCATGTCCCGTCCCATGACGCTTAACGTTACAGCCTCCTCTACACACTCATGTCCCGTCCCATGACGCTTAACGTTACAGCCTCCTCTACACACTCATGTCCCGTCCCATGACGCTTAACGTTACAGCCTCCTCTACACACTCATGTCCCGTCCCATGACGCTTAACGTTACAGCCTCCTCTACACACTCATGTACCGTCCCTGAAATAAAGCAAAACTTTGTCATCAGAGGCAAAAGAAAAAACACAGCAAGTCGACCAATGGCGACTGAATTAACGACCTCGAACGTAGGAAAATAACACACACATTGAGAAATACACATATTTACATATAGATATCTTTTTTACATTGGAATAGAACTGTTAAATACCTTTTAAACATAAAATTTATATTTCTATCTCAAACTGCCACATTTTCATTCTATATGAAAAAACATTTCTTAGAAAAAGTTTCAAGGTGTCGCTGCTGCCTTCAAAATGTCAAATGTGGTTTTAGAAATCCAATGAGCTCCTCAAACATTAACAATTCAGGTCGTCACAATATAATTATGGTTCTGTATTATAGACTCCAGTGGTCCCCATGATCAGGGTTGATAATATAAGTGTGTCACACTGCTATATCCAATCTCCTTTTAGCTGTGAATTATTAGATTCTCAAAAATATCGGAAATATATTTCAAGTTTTCTTTTTAGTGAAAAAAAAAATCATAACCATAAACAACAACAAAACAACCCCCCTCCCCAACAGAATTGAAGATACCGGGGAGATCTAAAATGCTGAAGATTATACTCTTTGTCGCTCTGTCTCTCACACGTCACAGTGGAGAAAAGTAACCGCGTCAAGATTCGGTCACATTCGACTCTCTTGTTTGTTCAATGGCAGACCTCTCAGCCGGCAGCAATCTCTTTGATATTTAACCAAAGTGTGATACTCTGTCTGTCTGTCTGTCTGCCTGTCTCTGTCTGTCTGTCTGTCTCTCTGTCTGTCTGTCTGTCTCTCTCTCTCTCTCTCTCTCTCTCTCTCTCTCTCTCTCTCTCTCTCTCTCTCTCTCCTCCCTCGCCTTCCTCGTTGCAAATTAAAAAAAAAAAAAAAAAAAAAATATCAATAGATTCAGAGAAGAAGTGAGGCAATCTCCGATTTATCATAATAAAATTAATTTATTTTGGGAAAAAAAATTTTATAGCAAAGCTATTGGCATATGCGTGCTCAATTGAATATACAGCCTTTTTCCGAAGTACATGGACCAGGAACTAAAGACACAAATAATTACACAAGTGTAAACGACATGTACCAAGAAGTCTTGGTCAAGGTAAAGAACAATGGTCACAGGAAGGCGACTTCTCTTCTTCTCAGAAACTTTAATATGTAGCCTTCACATCCTTTGCTTGCATCAACCATGAAAGGGACTGTAATATTATGTTGTATTTTTGTCCTGTAGATTGTTAGTTTTGTTTAGTATAGATGAAAACCTGCTAAATTCCTCCTTTCCAGTCACGTTTATTTTCAAAAAGATTTGAATTTCATTCTGCTTTTATATCTTTGGTTATTACAGCCTTTTTCAAAGACTAGAAGTTTATGACCAAGGAGAGGAGTTGGAACAGGTACCTAGGACCCATAGGCTAGACGTCTCCATGGCCAGAAGACAACAAGACAATAAAAATTCTTCAGGCGAACTGGACTATGTGTATCATGATCAACAGGAAAGCAGGCTGTAGAGCTATTAAAAACACAAATAAAAAAGTCCATATCAGCTAAAATGGTAAAGACAGATGTATACACACCTTGGAAAAAAACTTGCCCATTTAACTCTGTCTATTGCTACAATCTTTGAAAAGAAAGTTTCTTTTTTTTTTTTTGCTTCATTTCTATTTATTTTATCCCTTTTCATTTGTACTTTGGTTTAGCAGTGGTGAATACCTGCTCAGTCTCTGCTTTTCAGCCCAGCCTTTTTTTTAACTGATTAATACAGATTCTGCTCTTAGTAACTCAAAAGAAAAAAAATATTCTTATACTTTGTCTCGAAATTCCTTTTTAATGTTTCATATATATATATATATATATATATATATATATATATATATATATATATATATATATATACTACTACTACTACTACTACTACTACTACTACTACTACTACTACTACTACTACTACTACTACTACTACTACTACTACTACTACTACTACTACTACTACTACTACTACTACTACTACCACTGCCACTACTAATACCACTACCATTACCAATGCCACTACTACTACTACTACTACTACTACTACTACTACTACTACTACTACTACTACTACTACTACTACTACTACTACTACTACTACTACTACTACTACTACTACTACTACTACTACTACTACTACTACTACTACTACTACTACCACTACCACTACCACTACCACAACCACTACCACTACCACTACCACTACCACTACCACTACCACTACCACTACCACTACCACTACTACTACTACTACTACTACTACTACTACTACTACTACTACTACTACTACTACTACTACTACTACTTCTACCACCACTACATTATTATTATTTAGAAACACAAAAGAAGCTAGTTCAAAGTGGAATTACCCAGAAGTAAGAATATATGAGCTCAAATCTGCCGTTGATAACTACAGACAGCACCACTGTGTTCAGACCACTCGAGTCAGAACTAGATTACACGTGTACATCACAGACATCGATTGAGGATTAAATTATCAAAACATTTATCTTTTTTTTTCTTGCGATCCTGCGTGTCAGTTTTCATTATTTTATATCATATAAGGAAAATAAATGCAAAAATAAATAAATGAAATTGTTTTGCATATGAATCATTGAAAAAGAAGTTTGGTAGAAACTTCTGACAAGAAGAGCAGCTGCCTTACCTGTGATCCTTGTTCTTTACCATGACCTTGTCTTCTTAGTACATGTTTTTTACACTCCTGTAATTTTTTGTATTTTTAGTTCCTGGTCTATGTAGTTCTTGTGTATCTCAATGTCCAGTCCTCCAGGTCTTTTCCTTTCTGTCATCTTGTCTTCTGCCCATGGAGAATCTTAGCAAACCAGTCACAGAATTCTCTTCCAGCTTTTTTTCATGCTCCTCAACTTCAGTCTTTAGCATCTTTTTCTTCTGTGATCTTGAAAGGTAATATCACAATATGACTAATTTCAATTACAGACAGAGAACAATTTTATGGAAAAAAAATAGGAGAAGGCAATTTCATTCAATTTTAAGTACATATGTATATATATATATATATATATATATATATATATATATATATATATATATATATGAAACATTAAAAAGAAATTTCGAGACAAAGTATAAGAATATTTTTTTTCTTTTGAGTTACTAAGAGCAGAATCTGTATTAATCAGTTAAAAAAAAAAAAGGCTGGGCTGAAAAGCAGAGACTGAGCAGGTATTCACCACTGCTAAACCAAAGTACAAATGAAAAGGGATAAAATAAATATAAATGAAGCAAAAAAAAAAAAAAGAAACTTTCTTTTCAAAGATTGTAGCAATAGACAGGGTTAAATGGGCAAGTTTTTTTCCAAGGTGTGTATACATCTGTCTTTACCATTTTAGCTGATATGGACTTTTTTATTTGTGTTTTTAATAGCTCTACAGCCTGCTTTCCTGTTGATCATGATACACATAGTCCAGTTCGCCTGAAGAATTTTTATTGTCTTGTTGTCTTCTGGCCATGGAGACGTCTAGCCTAGGGGTCCTAGGTACCTCTTCCAACTCCTCTCCTTGGTCATAAACTTCTAGTCTTTGAAAAAGGCTGTAATAACCAAAGATATAAAAGCAGAATGAAATTCAAATCTTTTTGAAATAAACGTGACTGGAAAGGAGGAATTTAGCAGGTTTTCATCTATACTAAACAAAACTAACAATCTACAGGACAAAAATACAACATAATATTACAGTCCCTTTCATGGTTGATGCAAGCAAAGGATGTGAAGGCTACATATTTCTGAGAAGAAGAGAAGTCGCCTTCCTGTGACCATTGTTCTTTACCTTGACCAAAACTTCTTGGTACATGTCGTTTACACTTGTGTAATTTTTTGTGTCTTTAGTTCCTGGTCCATGTACTTCGGAAAAAGGCTGGATATTCAATTGAGCACGCATATGCCAATAGCTTTGCTATAAAATTTTTTTTCCCAAAATAAATTAATTTTATTATGATAAATCGGACAGATTGCCTCACTTCTTCTCTGAATCTATTGATATTTTATTTTTTTTTTTTTTAAATTTGCAACGAGGAAGGCGAGGGAGGAGAGAGAGAGAGAGAGAGAGAGAGAGAGAGAGAGAGAGAGAGAGAGAGAGAGAGAGAGAGAGAGAGAGAGAGACAGACAGACAGACAGACAGACAGACAGACAGACAGAGACAAGCAGACAGACAGACAGACAGACAGAGTATCACACTTTGGTTAAATATCAAAGAGATTGCTGCCGGCTGAGACGTCTGTCATTGAACAAACAAGAGAGTCGAATGTGACCGAATCTTGACGCGGTTACTTTTCTCCACTGTGACTTGTGAGAGACAGAGAGACAAAGATACGAGGATGATAGCAGTGAGAGAAGGAGGGATGATAGCAGTGAGAGAAGGAGGGATGATAGCAGCGAGAGAAGGAGGGATGATAGCAGTGAGAGAAGGAGGGATGATAGCAGTGAGAGAAGGAGGGATGATAGCAGTGAGAGAAGGAGGGATGATAGCAGTGGGAGAAGGAGGGATGATAGCAGTGAGAGAAGGAGGGATGATAGCAGTGAGAGAAGGAGGGATGATAGCAGTGAGAGAAGGAGGGATGATAGCAGTGAGAGAAGGAGGGATGATAGCAGCGAGAGAAGGAGGGATGATAGCAGTGAGAGAAGGAGGGATGATAGCAGTGAGAGAAGGAGGGATGATAGCAGTGAGAGAAGGAGGGATGATAGCAGTGAGAGAAGGAGGGATGATAGCAGCGAGAGAAGGAGGGATGATAGCAGTGAGAGAAGGAGGGATGATAGCAGTGAGAGAAGGAGGGATGATAGCAGTGAGAGAAGGAGGGATGATAGCAGTGAGAGAAGGAGGGATGATAGCAGTGAGAGAAGGAGGGATGATAGCAGTGAGAGAAGGAGGGATGATAGCAGTGAGAGAAGGAGGGATGATAGCAGATGATAGCAGTGAGAGAAGGAGGGATGATAGCAGTGAGAGAAGGAGGGATGATAGCAGCGAGAGAAGGAGGGATGATAGCAGTGAGAGAAGGAGGGATGATAGCAGTGAGAGAAGGAGGGATGATAGCAGTGGGAGAAGGAGGGATGATAGCAGTGGGAGAAGGAGGGATGATAGCAGTGAGAGAAGGAGGGATGATAGCAGTGAGAGAAGGAGGGATGATAGCAGTGAGAGAAGGAGGGATGATAGCAGTGGGAGAAGGAGGGATGATAGCAGTGAGAGAAGGAGGGATGATAGCAGTGAGAGAAGGAGGGATGATAGCAGTGAGAGAAGGAGGGATGAACCTTTCCCTCAAGATCCGTGCCTAGTGAATTTTCAAACAGTCGGAGTTCAGACAGCGTAGTGACTACATGGTACAATAAACAGACAAGTAAAGACCAAAATCTATCTCTATTCAAATTTCAATTATGGATGTTGATAAACTTATCAGAAGTTTATAAAAGAAGAGCAACTTGGGACAAAAGGAAAAAAGGAAAATGCAAACAGGAGCATAGTAGATGAATGTTGGAAAGAAATAGGAAAAACAGGAATAGTGAAGGTATAATAATTTTTCTTCATTTTTAACCTCTTCTGTCCTTCTCTCTCTCTCTCTCTCTCTCTCTCTCTCTCTCTCTCTTTCTCTCTCTTTTTCTCTCTTCCTTTCTCTCTTTCTCTATCTCTCTCTCTTTCTCTCCCTCTGTCTCTCTCTTTCTCTCTTTATCTCCCTCTCTTTCTTTCTCTCTCTCTCCCTCTCTCTCTCTTTCTCTCCCTCTGTCTCTCTCTTTCTCTCTTTATCTCCCTCTCTCTTTCTTTCTCTCTCTCCCTCTCTCTCTTTCTCTCCCTCTGTCTCTCTCTTTCTCTCCCTCTCTCTCTCTTTCTTTCTCTCTCTCCCTCTTTCTCTTCCTCTCTCTCTCTCTCTCTCTCTCTCTCTCTCTCTCTCTCTCTCTCTTAATTTCTTTCTCCATTTTCGCTTTACTCTTCCTCTACCATTAAATATTATTTAGAAAGTGTAAAAAATGCATATGGTAGACTTAAAAATTCTTATAGCTTTTTATACACCCTCTCTCTCTCTCTCTCTCTCTCTCTCTCTCTCTCTCTCTCTCTTAATTTCTTTCTCCATTTTCCCCCTGTTTTGCCGCCCTTTTCTCTATTTTGGAAGACCCCTCAAAGGAATAAAAGTACACTGGTGGGAAAAAAAGATAGATAGTTGGATAATGTTAGCACATAAAGGGCTGTATGGATAGATAAATATAATTATATAGTGAAAAAGAAGAAAGAAGAGAGAGAGAGAGAGTGAGAGAGAGAGAGAAATATAGATATTTATAAAGAGCAGACTGAAATGAAGAGAGAAAGAGACAGACAGGCAGACATGTATGTATATATATATATATATATATATATATATATATATATATATATATATATAGAGAGAGAGAGAGAGAGAGAGAGAGAGAGAGAGAGAGATAGCGAAAGATTTAAACACGAACCTAGGTTTAATTGAAGAGTGAAAGATAAGACCATTTCTAGAGTACGGGGAAAATCATACAGATCGTGGGAGAGAAACCGCAGTCCTAGGCGTAACTCAGTAATTCTTTTTTTTTATAATGGTTCTCTTCTTATCGGTATGGTAGGCCTTGAAATAGTTCTGTGTTTGTGAGCCTTTTTTTATATAATTTAATCTATTTTTTTTTTATTTTCAAAGCATGTAAGGTGTGTGTGTTTAGTGTGGGTTGAGAGAGAGAGAGAGAGAGAGAGAGAGAGAGAGAGAGAGAGAGAGAGAGAGAGAGAGAGAGAGAGAGAGAGAGAGAGAGAGAGAGAGAGAGAGAGAGAGAGAGAGAGAGACGTCTCGACCGTCACTGTGTCATCTGGGCCATCCCAGTACCGAGTGGCCTAGTGCACACTGGTCATTGACCTCGACCAAGCGCCGGGAGCCAGAAAAAGAATTTTAATTTCAACTCTTCAAAAATGAAGCCGCCGGAGAAGCTTAGAATCACGAGCATTCTTTATGTGCGCAACATGTGATTTCATCGCCAGTCCCTACGCTTGGCCTGGCTTTTCCATCGCGATCGAACATTGATTCGTTATGTTTGCTCCTCTCTATGGCCTGTGCTTCCCACCGGGCCACCGCGCTTGCCTAAAAACTGGCCCCTTTTCCTGTAGCCGGTGGATGTGTGTGTAGAGGTAGAGGGGTAACGGGGCGCGTGCAGAGCTATGCCGAACCGTCTCTGTTCCTGTAGCCGGTGGATGTGTGTGTAGAGGTAGAGGGGTAACGGGGCGCGTGCAGAGCTATGCCGAACCGCCCCTTTTCCTGTAGCCGGTGGATGTGTGTGTAGAGGTAGAGGGGTAACGGGGCGCGTGCAGAGCTATGCCGAACCGTCTCTGTTCCTGTAGCCGGTGGATGTGTGTGTAGAGGTAGAGGGGTAACGGGGCGCGTGCAGAGCTATGCCGAACCGCCCCTTTTCCTGTAGCCGGTGGATGTGTGAGTAGAGGTAGAGGGGTAACGGGGCGCGTGCAGAGCTATGCCGAACCGTCTCTGTTCCTGTAGCCGGTGGATGTGTGTGTAGAGGTAGAGGGGTAACGGGGCGCGTGCAGAGCTATGCCGAACCGTCTCTGTTACTTCGCTTCTTCAATAAGCTTCTTTACGTCACTCCCACAACAGATCCTTTATATAGAAGTCTTAGCTTCTCAAATAACAACATTTCAAGATCTCATGTGATAAAGAATTGAAAATAGGTATATTAAAAACATTTTGCGGTGATTAGTTCTGGTTTTTTTTTTTCATTTTAAAAAAAAAAAAATATATGTATATATATATATATATATATATATATATTTGTATGCTGGTAAAAAATATCAAATATTTTGCACAGCTGGCATTGAGTGTCACATGATGCAAATGCTAAACTCATCAACTTGTAAAAGAAAAATAACTGATGTTTGCTTTAAAAGAAAAGAATCTGCTGTTAATCACAGAAGATATTGATTTCCCCATATTTTCTAGTTTGGTTTTGTCTTCACTTTTGTTTTGTTTTTAATGAATACATATTTTATCCCCAGGGAAGATTTACTTTCTAATTGGGAGTGATACAAAGAGTCATGGATAACTATGTATCTGCTGTTTCTGATATAGCACCTAATATTTTGAGCCATTGAAGTGATATGTGCTGCCGTCTTCCTGATTCTGATGATTTAAGTTCAACAGAGGGACTGGAAAATATATGAGAACCTAGAATAAACCATTTGATCATGCAACTTACCTGATCTAATGTAGAGTAAGTTACTGAAACGTGGAGGTAAGCCAAGCTTGGATTGTGATGGAAGTCACATCTGTCAATTCCTTAAGAGACAAACATTTTCTTTCTCTAATATATGACTGATTTAAAATGACTAGTGGCTTCGAATTTTTTACAATGTAAACAATAGAGTGCAAAGGCACTTGTTTCTTTTTTTTTTAATTAAGAAACCAAACCATTAAATTTGTGCTGAAAACATTGTCTTTTTTGGTAAACCAGAAGTTCTCCAAATCAGACCAGAAGACTTTTACATTTTATTCAGACGTGCATCTTAAATGCTCTAAACAAATCCATAAGACATATTTGAATGACTAAACTGAAAATTTTTTTTAAAAAAGTTAATTTATTTTATTTGAAAGGAGTAATTAAGGTGAAAATTTATCTGAAAAATCCAGAAATGTATGATGTTAACAAAAGAAAGATGAAAAAAAAAATTAAAATGCATCCATTGTCTAAACGCAAAATGTTCAAGCATGTATGTGTAACCATATGCAGAAAAAAGAAATTCCTTTCCAATAGTGTATAAAACTTCATGATGGGTATGATTGTTAATGTTATGCTTGGAAGAGTGAAGGTTTTTAAAAGCTAAGTGTTGGGACTGATTTTGAGACTACATGGTAAAACCCTTCACAGAAGAATCTAAATAAATTTTTTTATAGTTTTTCACATTTAATCTTTTATTAAATGCTGTAGAAATAAAAAAAACACTGAAATTTAAGTTTTTGATCTTTTAATTCTGCATTTTTTTCGTCCACTTCACAAATCATAAAAGGAGATTTTAAATTCCTTAAAAAAAATTTTTGATAACACTACATTATGAAAAATGTTATTCAAAGCAATCAGTAGATAAAGTTGAAAGAGAAGAGATATTGTTAACAATCTCTCAAATCACCATTACCTATTTCTAACTAAATTTTCATCCAAGAGATTTCTCTTGAATAAATCCTCCTTACCCCTTGTTTTTCTTATCACATGTCCACTTTGGAATATGCAACTTGGTACTATACTTTTAGGATGAAAATTCAAACCCTACGTCTGGAAGGATCTCATGTCCCTTGTGTAAGTGTTCAAGATAATCCACTTTTACATGATGTAATTGGTTTGTTTGAGTTTTTTTTTTCTTCCTACCTTTATGAAAGAAATTAGTCCAACATTTGAAACAGAGTTAACATATTTAACGGTGTAGATGTGTTTATGAAGTGCACACCCGATATATTAGCATTTAAAGTACCAGGCAATTTATTTTGAAACAAGAGAAAGTCTATCTAAAAGAAACATATAATATAATTATATTTTCATAATTGTTACATTATAAAATGTAGGTTATGGTACATGCCTTTATTGAGGTTTTCACACTGAGGAAGCAACCAGATGTTGCTCTAAGCACAATACAAATTAAAGATTACTTCCCTTGAATAAAAAAATGGATGAAAAGGACATACTCTACATTTCATTTCTTTTCCTTCTCATTTTAGGCCCATAAAAGGGCTATTTTAGGTTATAACATTATCGTTTGCCTTGCCAGTAAACATGTCCCATTCATTTTTACATCTTTTAAAACAATTCTAATCTTTGTTTGTTTGTTCAGAATTGAAGAAATGATTTCGTCTATCCTGTCATCAATGACTTCTAGAGGGTTAAACCGTCTCCCTTTTCTTGCTGCTCTCCGGAACATTTAAGAGGTTGCTGAGAGGGTTCAACAATCGCCATTTTCTTGCTGCTCTCCGGAACATTTAAGAGGTTGCTGAGAGGGTTCAACAATCGCCATTTTCTTGCTGCTCTCCGGAACATCTAATAATTGCTGTTTTTGCCCATGCCTCTCCTCTTTCTCTCAGCCTCTGATCCTGTCTGCTGCTTATCATCCGAGTGATGCTTGTATCTAGCTTGTTACTATTTTACTTTGTTAGAATACAAACAGTAAAAAATTCACATATAAAAGTAATCAAAGAAATAACACAATGTTTTCAAGACAGAAGGAATTTTCTCAAGAATTACAAGAAACAAGCATGATTGCCTGTTCAAATTAACAGGTGGGGAAGATAACTACATTGAAAAAATACGAACTTCACTAATTTAATAGACATATCCTCCAGAGCCATACAACTACATTAAAAAAAATCAAGTTTACAACAATAACAGATAATATACATATATATTTTGAAGTTCATCAACAATGTATTGAGACTAGTGATTTCTTGGCTACTTCCGTACAGCTACGAGGATACCTGATTTGAAGTCTTTTAGCATTTCAAATAATGGACAGCAGACAGATATCTTGGAACAATCCAATCTATCAATCGAAACTTGTTTTATGTAAAAACTTGTCTCTAAACCCCAGCGCTTATTGAATCTCAAACTCTTGATGTTAGATCTAGATCTAGACTTTAGGTCTAAATTCAGACCATGTTCACCAGTTTCTAACTAGGGGTACATTCAGTTTAAAGTCGATATTCAAATACAATGAACGTTGCTTGCTCCTGAATAATCCTCAACCTATACAAGGGCTATCTATCAGGGCAGAGCCAAACTTAATCCCAACAGAGGACTTGAAAAGGGATTGAACATGAAGCTCACTATTGTCAGTCCAACAATCTACCTTTTGAGCCATCAGGTATCCAAATCCGTAATAAAGAGATTGTACCAGCCAACTTTTTTTCAAACCCATGTACTGATTGATGAAGCAAGGGGTGGGTCCAGACAAATTCATATGTTATCACTATCCATGGCTTGTACACTTGGAACAAACAAATCTGGGTGACTATCGGCTCCTTTGAAAGTTTAGCGACAGGCAGAGCTAGCTCAGGGGCAGACAGACAACTGGTGTCAGGTGGGGTGGGAGAGGGGGTGTCTTTCTCCCTGGTGACTAGGGATAAAAAGCTAGGCTGCTTGCCTACAAATAGTTTCTGCATAGTGAAAGGTGGAAATAAGTCAAGCTTGGATTGTAATGAAAGTCACGGTCTGTCAATTTCTTAAGAGACGAACATTTTCTTTCTTTAATATATGACTGATTGTTCGAAGATTGTTATAACTTCGAACTAGTTTGATGAAACGTAGAAATTAGAAGAGAATAAAGAGAGAATCAGAAGGAGGAAATGGATGAGTTCAAGGAATTTGTGATTCAATGAGATTCGCGTTTGATCTCATTTTGTTGTACTGTAATTATATTTAAAGAATAATAGTAACATTTAAACATTCAATTTGGGAGATAACACACTCAAAACAACTTTTTAAACATTGTTTGCTTCATCATTACAAACTGGGCAATGAATATTGATGGAATTAATTACAATAAATATATAATGAATTTTTGAATGTTTTTTAAGCCTAAATGCATAACTTTATTAAAACTACTTTTTACCGTCTGGGACACTGATCTTGGCAGATGAAAATTCAGTGAACTTCACCACCGTACAAGTGTGGTTCTGGAGGAATTAGCTTAGGAAGAAATAGAAGTTGCCTTTACAAAGTATAGATGACAAATTAATGCAAAATGAGAATACAGGAAAGATAAATTATTACTGTTAAATTCGCAGTCACTATCGGACAATAAACAACATATCCATTTACCATAGCTGGTGTGAATGCTCTTCTTGCAGTCATCTGAGAGAGATAACTATAGTATGCAGCCCTCTCTAGATCAGTGTGATAGCTTCAGACATTGCCTAGTCCTCTTCAACCAGGCTGTAACATATGATGAAGAAATGCTACACTTTAAACCTCAAATCTCTACGTATGAAAAAATTTTGTGCACCGGCTAGATGACTTTATGTGAAAGTTATTAACAAAACTATTTTTTTTTTAAATCAAGGATCTACTGCTTGTGGAAATTTTACACTTTTCATATTTTGAATTCAATTGTTGGAATTCTATCTACTAATTTATTTTGTATCATTTTGTGTTGTGATATGCTTACCAATTAAATAACCAATAAATAATGTACACTTTATTCACTGAGGGAAAAAAAAATAAACAAGAATTTTTTTCCAATTTCTGTTTTCAATGATTGTTTTTGTGTTGTCTTTTGTTTAATTTTCAATTCCATCATGAAATGAAGCAAATATCATATTGTAAGAACGTCTGGGGTATACATGTATTTATGAAATCTGCTATACCAAACAAATAAATGAAAAAATTAATAGGAATAAAACTTGTAACTTGAAATGATCCAAATAATACTTTTAATTACTAATAATTGAGTTACGGAGTTTGAAACAATGTAATGGCATGCAATTAAATACTAAGCTCAAAAGGTTATACTGCACAAAATGCACATAGAAGTGAAATGAAAATAAAGCAATGGTTGATTCCTCATAGGCAGGTGTGAAACTCATTTGCACGGTATTATAGATCTAGGGAATGTATAGTCCTAGGTACTCAACTAGATTTTTAAAATATGATTCTAGTAATTATCTAAAAAGTTTTGATAATCAAAAATTTGAAATAAAAACTTAAAAATAATCATCAACTGCATCAACACTGTTTCCTTTTTGTTATATGGGTGATGGCATTATTTCCCAATTTGTGTTCAATAATATTTCATTTTAAATTCACTTTGAGTGTAACATTTAACATACAGAACTCACAGTCATTCATTGGGATTGATGTGTGTTAATAAAAACATTTATTGTCCACATTATTCATTTCAAATCGCCAACAAAATTAAAAACTCAATATCTGCTTTTCATGCTGTTCGCTGAATGATATTGCTTGAAATCAGGCCTCATGAAAGCTCTGCAGTAAATAGAAGATGAAAGAAACACTGAATCTGATATTCTTTTAAAAAAAATTAAAAAAAAAAGCAAAAAGTAGAGATATTCGACAAACTGACAACAGATTGCCCTTAGTAACTTCTACCCTTTTGCTAAGAATAAAATTGCAATACACAATCTAAGCATGATTTGCAATTACTAACATAAAGGGATGAAGATGTATTAAATTATGTAGTCTTATGTTTACTGTTATGTTAAAATTTTGTTCGACAGTTGGGAGGGGGTACTTGAAATACTGTGATATCGTAATACCAATTCAATTTTCTTAACATGAATGAATAAATGTACGTGTTTTATGTATATTATTCTGTAAGGTAAACATATTTATGACCTAAATCGCTGATTATGACCTACGATTTTTTTTGGGGAAGGGTAGGTTTTCCGGGGAGTCTTTTCTTTCATATTTCAGTTCTACCTTACAAAGCTCTACATTAGTCATTGGGCCAGATATTTGAAGTCTACATACACAAATGGCAGTAGAAACCAAGTAATGTTAAAGAAAGAAGGCCTTGCCATAAGATCGCCATTTTAAGATGGATCTTCTGAAAGATATTTCATAGATTCCCTTGCAGAACAAGTCTTGAAAACCATGAACTTTTTCAAGGTTTCATTAATATATGTAAGCATGACTGTAGCCAGAAACTTATTTGACTTTTTAAGCATCTCTACTGCTCTTTCTGCGAGTGCATTTTTCCTAGATCTACCAGAGGATTGTCTGGCAGCATAAAATTCTTTACGTATAGGGGAAAAAGGCAGAAGCATGCAATTTAAACACTGATTATTTTGAAAGGGATTTTTGGTGTCTGTGTACAGAAGTTTCCATAAGCGTACAACACACCATACCCACAGAGACGATGCTAGACGTCGCTCGAGATATATGTGTACGATATTCTGTGCTCGTTTTTACACACCACACACACCCTCTACACCCGGGTTTTTCATGCAGCGGCTCAGCGTTGGACTCCCTGCATCTCACGCAACCAGTGTGTACGGTGGCTTTAAGACTAATGTTTGTTGAGTTGTGTATGCCTAAAGTCGGCATTTTTTGTTAATTTTGTAACGCGCAAAAAGGGTTGTGAATCAGCATATTTTAAATGGTCCGTAACTTTCTTGAATATTGATCGATTTGCAAAGTTTTTTTTTTTTTTTCATTTTTGTACTTGGTTCACCAAGCTCTATAAAATGGGAGTTAAACTTAATGATGTATCTTTAATATTAAATTTTGGTTTAGGGTACCTATTAGTAAACTGCGGTACATTTCATTTTGTCTGGATTTTTTCACGCTTTGAAAGGTCTATTACATGAATAAAACTTGCAATTAATTAACACCAACACAGTTTAGAATAGATGCATGTTTTATTTACAGTTTTCAGCATTACAACTATGCCTTTAACAAGCATCTATGTATCCAAGAAGAATGTCAGTATAAAGACATCAATATAAAGAATAGGGAAAAGCCTTAGATAAACCAATAATTATTTGCATTAGGCTAGTCGGCAATATGTAGAAGACCAATGTAATTCAATACAAATCTTCACTTATTGTACAAATTTTCTTCACTCTTAACTAGAAAAACTGTGTTAATAGAGCAAGACTTGGTTGAAGGATAAAGATTACAAAATAGTAATCATCAAACATAAATTG
>JAWDGP010005987.1:0-7500 GCA_033675545.1 Elysia crispata
GTAAAGTACAAGTACATGACTGTACTGCGAATTATTCTACAAAAATAATAGACAAATATTCAAAAGATACTACCATACTGTTTGTGATGACTGTGATTTTGGTTTTAAAACCACATATAGGGTCAATTGATAAAGATGTCTTTATAGACCCTAATTACTCACATCTCCTTCTTTGTAAAAGCTATACTCATAAAAATGATTTTGCCCTCCAATGCTACTTGAATGGATTTGTGTGTAATAAAAAGATCTAGGCGGGCACTCCATGATTTAGTATCTCCATAGGTCGGAAGGGTACTGAGTTGCGCGTGAAAGAATGATCTACCTTATGTTTGCTTGATTGTTTATTTGTTGTTGTTGTTGTAGTTGTTGTTAGTGGTTGTGGTTGTGTTAGTGTTCTTAGTATTTTCCAAGCATCTCATAGTAGTAAAAATTTCATAGCATTTTTAGAAGGACTTTACAGGTTTACTTATAAGGATTAATTGATTTATTTGGAAAAAAAATTCTGATTAGCGGTTGTCTCTTGGCTTTCTTCTATAAACTGCTAGAAGAAGTTTCAGTGCCGAAGAAAATTAATGGAATATAATATTATGAGATGGTTTCCTGTTTGCGGTTGATATTGAGACTTGATTAAACGTGAGCACTAGCTTGTATTGCACTATTACACAATACTGCTGATCATCAAGCACAGATCAAATGTCCTTGTTCATGTGTTTGAATCCACCTGGTGAAAGTCACCCAATATTTACAATCATTTTTAAGTGATATTGTAGGGTTTATCCAAAACATTTTGGAGTTAACGTTATAACGATATCGTTAATAACGACTAATTCAAAAGATTTCCTAACGACACCGTTAACAAAGTTGCATCCAAAACTTTCTCTAAAGATAAAACATTCTCTAATGATAGCGTTTCTATTTTTTTTTTTTTTTAGGGAGACAGTTTAGAGAGGCTTTTTCTCAGTGCTATTGGTAGGGTTCTTCAAGGCCTTTAACTGTTTTATCAAAGTCCTGCATCTTGATTTTTCTAAAAGAAAAAAGAACCAGATAGTCAATTAACTCATTGGTTAGACCTTTTGAGGGCTCACCAACACAAACATACCCACCCTCGCTCTCTCTCTCTCTCTCTCTCTCTCCCTCTTTCTTCTTCTTCTTCTTCTTCTTCTTCTTCTTCTTCTTCTTCTTCTTCTTCTTCTCCTTCTTCTTCTTCGTCTTCGTCTTCGTCTCTGTCTTCGATTTCGTCTTCTTCTTCTTCTTCTTCTTCTTCTTCGTCTTCGTCTCCGTCTTCTTCTTCTTCTCCTTCTTCTTCTTCTTCGTCTTCTTCTTCTTCTTCTTCTTCTTCTTCTTCTTCTTCTTCTTCTTCTTCTTCTTCTCCGTCTTCTTCTTCTTCTTCGTCTTCTTCTTCTTCTTCTTCTTCTTCTTCTTCTTCTTCTTCTTCTTCTTCGTCTCCGTCTTCTTCTTCGTCTTCGTCTCCGTCTTCTTCTTCTTCTGCTTCTTCTTCTTCTTCTTCTTCTTCTTCTTCTTCTTCTTCTTCTTCTTCTTCTTCTTCTTCTTCTTCTTCTTCTTCTTCTTCTTCTTCTTCTTCTTCTTCTTCTTCTTCTTCTTCTTCCAGATTTTTGAATAATATAGATTAAATTTTGAATCTTGAAACCAACATAAGAAAAAATTAATAACGATCTTCGGCAAGTTCAATTTCAAACCATCTATTGACAAGATTGCGATAATTCAAAGCTTGCTGCAAAGATTTTCATTTTACAAACACTGCGCACCATAATAAATTGTCAATCCACCATTGAATTCTGAACATAGAAGAAGAAGAAGAAGAAGAAGAAGAAGAAGAAGAAGAAGAAGAAGAAGAAGAAGAAGAAGAAGAAGAAGAAGAAGAAGAAGAAGAAGAAGTTCTAATAATAATAATAATAATAATAATAATAATAATAATAATAATAATTCTTCTCAAATGCCCTGTCTGGAACAGACATCGGCGATCATGATTCTCCACTTGTCCCTATCTTCCGTCATCCGCAGTAAGGCTATGTTGTCTTTGTTGTTTCCTGTCACAAAAGAGCTCAAGCTATCAAGAAATGTAATCCTTTGTCTACCTCTGCTTCTTGTACCTTCTATCTTGCCTGTAAGAGATAAAAATTCCAGTCCCTTATGGCGACATATGTGGCCTAAAAATTTCAGTTGCCTTTTCCTTATTGTTTTTATGAGGGATCTCTCTTGGTTCGTTTCTTCTAATATCGATTCGTTTGTCCTCTTTTCTTTCCATGATATTCTTAACATTCTCCTGTAGAACCACATTTCCGCTGCCTCTAAATTTTTCTTGGTTCCTGCAGTTATTGTCCAAGTTTCGCATCCATATAAAAGTATAGACCACACATATGTTTTCAAAACCTTCAATTTGGTTGAAAATGATATATTTCTATTTTTAAGAATGGTGCTCATTTTTTGGAAAGAAGCCTTTGCAATGGCTATTCTCTTCTTAATTTCAGTCCTGCATTTACCGTCAGATGTCAATGTATATCCTAGGTATTTGAATTTCTGTACTTGCCTGATTTGTTCTCCCTTGCTAAAAAGCTTGCATTCTGGATTGTTTGTCTTCTTAGATACTACTATACATTCACTCTTTTTTACATTTAGAGACAATCCCAGCTTTTCACTCTCTTCTACAACAATATTTAGAAGCCTTTGTAAATCCTCTTCCGATCCTGCTAATAGAGAAGTATCATCTGCATATCTTAGGTTGTTCAGATTTTCACCATTCGCTTTGAGTCCTTCACTTCCATCCAAGTTTCTTAAAATTACTTCACTGTACAAGTTGAACAAGTCTGGTGACATCACACAACCTTGTCTCACTCCCCTTTTAATATTTGTGTACTCATTGAGTTCTCCACCTACCCTTATCGCAGCAGTTTGATCCCAATAGAGATTTCTAAGCACCCTCAAGTCTTTTCCGTCAATATCTAGCTGATTCAGCATCTCAAACAACTTTTCATGCTTTACCTTGTCAAAAGCCTTAGAATAGTCAATAAAGCATATGTAGAGATCCTTTTGAACTTCAATACACAATAATAATAATAATAATAATAATAATAATAATAATAATAATAATAATAATAATATAATAATAATAATAATAATAATAATAATAATAATAATAATAATAATAATAATAATAATAATAATAATAATAATAATAATAATAATAATAATAATTATAATAATAATAATAATAATAATAATAATGATGATGATGATGATGATGATGATGATGATGATGATGATAATAATAATAATTTCCCGGTGGCCATATTGAAAATATGCTATTTATAGAGATGGAAAAAATAGAATTAACCGTCGGCCATATTGGAATTATGCTATTTGTAGAGGTCGAAAATTTAGAATTTCCCGGCGGCCATATTGAAAATATGCTATTTATAGAGATGGAAAAACTTGAATTAATCGGCGGCCATATTGAAATTATGCTATTTATATAGATGGAAAAAATAAAATTTCCCAGCGGCCACATTGAAAATATGCTTTTTGTAGAGATGGAAAAACTTGATTTAATCGGCGGCCATATTGGAATTATGCTATTTATAGAGATGGAAAAAATAGAATTAATCATTGGCCATATTGAAATTATACTTTTTATGGAGATCGAAAAAATAGAGTGAATTGTTGGCCATATTGGAATTATGCTATTTATAGAGGTCGAAAATTTAGAATTTCCCGGCGGCCATATTGAAAATATGCTATTTATAGAGATGGAAAAACTTAAATTAACCGTCGGCCATATTGAAATTATTTTATTTATATAGATGGAAAAAATAGAATTTCCCGGCGGCCATATTGGAATTGTGTTATTCATAGATATGGAAAAAATAGAATTAACTGGCGGCCATATTGGAATTATGCTATTAATAGCGGTTGAAAATTTAGAATTTCCCGGCGGCCATATTGAAAATATGCTATTAATAGAGATGGAAAAACTTGAATTAATCGGCTGCCATGTTGGAATAATGCTATTTATAGAGGTGGAAAAATAGAATTAATCATCGGGCATATTGAAATTATACTATTTATAGAGATGGAAAGAATAGAATTAACCGTCGGCCATATTGGAATTATGCTATTTAAAGAGATGGAAAAACTTGAATTAATCGGCGGCCATATTGGAATTATGCTATTAAGCGAGGTCGAAAATTTAGAATTACCCGGCGGCCATATTGAAATTATGTTATTCATAGAGATAGAAAAATTAAGAATTTCCCAGCGGCCATATTGAAAATATATTAATCATAGATATGGAAAAAATAGAATTAATATTGGAATTATGCTATTTATAGAGGTCGAAAATTTAGAATTTCCCGTTTTATACACTATATATATTTTTGGCCTTTCAAATTTCTGAGGCAAAAGGCTTGTGAACCACTGAACAAAATGACTTCAAATTTTGTAGATACCTAATCCATAGTGGTAAGATGCACATCTATAAAAATAAGTGTGAAGTCTCTGTAGTTTTTTTTTTTTTTGGTTTGAATTTTTATTGTTTCCTCATTTGAATACCCTTTATCGACCCAAAACGCCATAGTTAAACTTTTCAAAGCCAAACGCAAGTCTACTATGCACGGCATACTGAACGGCGATTCACACACTTAGCGATGTCTCAATCCGTACGATTTGTGGCCAAAACACAGCTGATGGACAGACCCTTCCGAACGATTGATGCTGTTCAAAATTAACAAAGAATCTAGATCTAGGTAGATCTAAATCGAGAATGCCACGAAAAAGACAAGGGAATTCTTCAATAGGAAGGTTAACTCCTAGCCAAAAATACCATAGAAACAGACACAGATCGTCATCAAGTGAGAATGACAAGTCAGACTCATAGTCAGAGAATGCTAGATCTAGATCTACTCGAGTTTCTAATTCTACAAACAGAACAAAATCAAGATCTAGGTCTGCTTTTCAAAGTGTGCAACGAGGCCAACAAAAAGAGAGACGCCAGGCTACAGAAAATGATGCAAATCAGACCGCTCTTCACTTCAACACTGATCAATTCAAAAATGAGACCTCAATCGGAGACATGATCCAATGCCAGCACTGCCAAGCCATGAAGTTTAGAGATGAATCTAAAGGTATGTCCTGCAGTAATGGAAAAGTAAATCCAGAACAATTTCCACCTCTTCCACAGCAATTAGCGGTCCTGTTTAAAGGGACAATTGATCAATCTGTGTGCTTTCTGCAGGACATAAGGAAATACAGCAGTGCATTCAAGTTGACTTCTCTTGGCTGTAAAGAAGTGAGAATGAATGGATGGAATCCAAAGTTCCGAATTCAAGGTCAGGTTTGTCACCTCATAGGCCCTCTACAACCTGCCGATGAAATGCAAGCTAGATTTCTGCAAATCTACTTCATGGACGGAAAAGAACAAATTCAGAGGTCTTCCATCACCGATGGACTTTGTAACAGCATTTTGTTGGACATTCAAGAAGCATTGTATCAGAATCACAAATACGTGAAGGAGTTGAAATGTGCATATATGAGTTTGCAAGCTCTCGCCAAATGTAAAATTTCCGAATTGTTACCAATGAAACAGCGCGAACATTAGGGACACATGAAAGGACAAGGTCACACACAACGCACCCATACTAAATGAAGAAATCTGGTCTACAAAGAAGTGTTATAAACAGGTCACTGCAAAGTTTTTTCGTATGGTGATAACTAATATCTTTCTCCACAGGTTATTTTTCCTCCGGTGGTGACTAAAATCTCTTTCCACAGGTGATAACTATGCATCTCTCTCTCTCTCTCTCTCTCTCTCTCTCTCTCTCTCTCTCTCTCTCTCTCTCTCTCTCTCTCTCTCTCTCTCTCTCTGTGTCTCTCTCTCTCTCTTTCTCTCTCTCTGACACTCCGTCGTTCAGCGACGGGTAACCAACTAGTATATATATATATATATATATATATATATATATATATATATATATATATATATATATATATATATATATATATATATATATATAGAGAGAGCGAGAGAGCGAGAGAGGAACTGACCTTAAATTATCTGCATACTACACTTGTGTTTCAAGCGGAGGACATATGCAAGTGTCCTCCGCTTGAAACACAAGTGTAGTATGCAGAGAATTTAAGGTAAGATCTTCTGTATCCATGAAATGCTCCCACAGTTGAGCACTCTTATCAATTATTCCAACTTATCTTCAAACTATATATATATATATATATTTAATCCAAAACTAGGCTAAGTGTTGATGCATTAAAGTTTGATCTATTATTAATCTAAAAATAGAAAAAGACGAGGCAACAAACGTTTTTTTTTTCCTTTTGTTAATCCAAAACTAGGCCAAGTGTTCTTGCAAGAACGTTTGAACTAATTATTTTCGCGAGGCTGAGATTTTGTTCATTTTTGCATTATACTCTTGTGCTTCTTCTAATATACAAATTTATAACTCGTCATTACACCAAGAAAAACTTGCTTCATTCAAACCTCTCTCTCTCTCTCTCTCTCTCTCTCTCTCTCTCTCTCTCTCTCTCTCTCTCTCTCCTCCCTCCCTCTCTCCCTTCTCTGTGTAACTCGTTCCTGTCTATTCATATATGCTCCTCTCAACATCTTCAGTAATAATCTGGCGGAAATCTTCAGCCTTCTCTTCATTTTGAGAAGATCACCAGCCACAGACTAAACAACTTGAGACAATGTGCTTTTGAGAGGTAATCCTTACCATCTACTGAGTTTTGAAGGGTGACGTGATTGAAATCAATGTGACTCATCAGCCTAGTTAAGGGATTTTGACTTTGATGTGTAAGTTGATTTTCTTTTCTCAAGAATTTTTAAACTAGTTTAAATTCATGTGATCATTACTTTTGATACCATAGCAATAAGATAAGTTATAAAGGTAAAAATGAATTGGTATAGACGTGTTGCTTGACTTGTCCTTTTCAAACACAGCATTATACCAGGTTTCTGTCATAGTCTCTAGGGAAAGCAGTTGCTGCTCTAAAGAAAAGTACTAAAGTTCATAAATTTAACAAAGAAGCAAAATCAGCTGTTATATATGTTTGATATGGTAAAAAAAGAAATGCTTTTGGAAGTTTATTGTCAAATATTACAATAAGCTATTGGGGTCCTTCTATAGTCCAAAAGGTATTTAGAGTTTAGTGCAATTATTTATTTCTGAACCAACTATAATATTTTAATTTTTTGTCAGAACAATTTTTATATTTCTAAAGTAAATGGCTGAAGTCTCAGAATCTTGTAGTGATTAGACGTGGCCAATAATTGATGGTTTTCTCTAGTTTGATCTAATACTCTTAATTTTCTTTTTTTTTTTTTTTTTTTTTGCTTGTGATAAGATCATTGAAATCTAGGTTTAATTATTGTTTTATCACTAATTTACAATTGGAATAAGGCTGGTAGACTTAAGAAATCAATCCCCATTCATGACTTGGCAGAGATATAGGCTTAAAGTGCTGAGATCTTCT
>JAWDGP010005987.1:12500-120000 GCA_033675545.1 Elysia crispata
GTTGAAAAGAACGCATGGTTTGTTGGAGATGTCTCAGGAATGGTACGTCTGGTTCAACAGTGCGCGCATCATGTGGCTGTAAGAATTCGCCAGGTATGCGCAGTGTCGAACCGTACACAAGATCAGCAGGAGAGCAGCCGGGGTCAACCCGCCAGGATGATCGAATGCCTAACAGGACCATTGGGAGTTCATCAAACCAGTTGGAGCTCGTCGTGCGGGCTTTTAGTGATGCCTTGAGCTGGCGATGTAAACGCTCTACCATGCCATTGGCCTGTGGATGGTACGCTGTGGTAGTGTTGGCGTTGATGCCAAGAAGACTGTTAAGCTGGGTCCACAAAGCGGAGGTGAACTGTCTCCCTCTGTTTGAAGTTATATCTTCGGGAACTCCAAACCGTGCCACCCAATGATGGAGCAAAGCTGAAGCGCAGGTTGAAGCTTGTGCGTCAGGAAGGGGCACCGCCTCCGGCCATCTTGTAAAGCGGTCAATGACGGTGAACAGGTAAGTCATGCCATGACTTTCAGGAAGAGGGCCTACAAGGTCCACGTGGAGGCTCCGGAATCTATCAGATGGTTGGGGACGTTTGGTGAGTGCGGAGTGTGTATGGCGGTGGTTTTGGAAGCCTGACAATCAGGGCATTCCTTACACCACTGGCGGATGTCACGCTTAATACCGTGCCATACGAATCGTTGTGCGATAGCCTTCTGTGTAGGTCTAACCCCGGGATGAGACAGACCGTGGATTTTATTGAAAACAGGTCGAGTCCAAGAAACGGGTAGCACTGGCCTCGTAACTCCCAGAGAAGTGTCACAGAAGAGCGTAGAGGGGCCAATATCAATGTCCTTGAGGATTAGGCCTGTGGTGGCTGTCCGATAGGAAGCCATTTCTCCAGACTGGATCTGGTCCTTAGCTAGTTGGGCGAAGTCAGTCCAGTCGACCTCCACGGGATGTGAGGTAGATACAGGGCAGAGGTTTATTGTGTCTGCTGCGTTGGAAGTTGTGGTGATTCTGGACAAGGCATCTGCCACCACGTTGAATTTACCTTTGATGTGTCGAATATCAGTGGTGAATTCTGTGATGAACGCTAGATGTCTTGTTTGGCGTGGAGATCGATCAGTTTCACTGCTTAAGGCAAAAGTCAAAGGTTTGTGGTCGATATAGAGGGTGAATGGTCTTCCCTCTAAAAAATGCCTGAAGTGTTTAACGGCACTGTAGGATGCCAACAGCTCTCGATCAAAAGCACTATACTTTTTCTCCGCGTCGGACAGTTTTCTGGAGAAGAAAGCGAGCGGTACCCAAGATTGACCTTGGCGTTGTTCGAGTTGGGCGCCTACAGCAGTGCTTGATGCATCGACCGTGAGGCTAGTGGGAGCATCTGATAGCGGGTGATGTAACAGTACAGATCTCGCTAAAATCTCCTTGACCTCATCAAAAGATGCTTGACACTCAGCAGACCATTCAATACTTTGTCCTTTATCACTCGCTTGAGCGTGGAGTGGGGCAAGAATAGGAGCTAGTCCTGGAAGAAAGCGATGATAGTAGTTGATCATGCCAAGGAAGCGTTGTAGACCTGTACGGTTCTGTGGCGGTTTGCTATCACGAAGGGCAGCTACTCGGTCAGGAAGAGGGGCAATTCCTATAGCGCTGACATGATGTCCCAAAAACTCAAGTTCCTCGGCACCGAAGATACACTTTGCCTTGTTGATGACAAGACCGTTAGCAGACAGCAGTTTGAAAAGCTGTTCAAGATGCTGCGCGTGCTCCTGGGATGAACGGCTGGCAACCAGGATATCGTCCAGATAAACAAAGGCAAAAGGTATGTCACGGAGTATGCCGTCCATAAGGCGCTGAAATGACTGGGCCGCATTTTTCAAGCCAAAAGGCATTCTGAGAAACTCCCAGAGTCCAAAAGGGGTGACAACAGTTGTCTTTGGGATGGATGATGGGGCCATAGGAATTTGATGATATCCCCTTATCAAGTCTATCTTGGAAAAAACTTTGCAACCCGCCAGATGGTTATTAAAGTCCTGTATGTGTGGAAGAGGGTAGCGGTCATCATCTGTGGAGGCATTCAATCGCCTGTAGTCGCCACATGGACCTATTTACCATCAGCTTTAGGAATCATATGGAGAGGTGAGGACCAGGCGGACTTGGAGCGGCGGATGATGCCCATGTCTTCCATCTGGAGAAACTCTGCTTTAGCGGCAGCGAGTTTTGCTTGGTCGAGACGACGTGCTCGCGAATGAGTTGGGGGGTCCTGAGTGATGATATGGTGTTCCACACCATGTTTATTGTTGCATTGGTGAAAATGTGGCGTGAGGAGTTCGGGGAATTGTTGAAGCAGACTGACATACTCATGTTTTAGAGGAAATCCCAAACCAGATAGGGTAAGGGGAGACTTGGTCTCTCGAAGCAAAATAGACATATTGTCCAGGGACAGAAGGCGTTTACCCCGCAGGTCGATGGCAAGTCCGTGTTTTATGAAGAAGTCCGCACCAAGGATAGGTCTAGTGACATCAGCGAGGTAAAACTCATGCTGGTATTGTCCTTTCTGGCCTATTGCAAGGAAAACTTTGCGCTTACCCCATGTGTGGATGGAAGTTCCGTTGGCTGCTGTGAGGGTAGAGGAAGGTGGCTGAGATTTGCGTTCTTGGACAGACGCAGGGTACACAGATACCTCTGCGCCAGTATCTACTAAGTAGGAGCGTCCTGATAAGCGGTCGACAACAGAAAACGTGTTTGGTTGATGCGGATTCCCAGCTGCTGCCACGCTTAGCGGCTGGCATTGTCGTTTCCCGAAGGCAGCAAGGACGAAAATTTGCACCCAGGTTGGCAGCGACGAGCTTGTGGGCCGAATTTGAGGTGATAATAGCACACAGCTTGTGTTGATGGGGCTTTGGATCCAGGGCGACGCTGAGGCTGAAATCTAGGCCTGGAGACAGCTTCGATTGTAACTGGAGCAGGAGGAGAGCTATCGGCAGTGTGGATAACTTGCTGCACACATGCACCTCGTGTCTCCCAAATCCGGTCAGCAGCTTCTGCGAGTTTTTGGATATCACCGAAATCCTGGCCTGCGAGAATGCTGCGTATATCAGTAGGTAGATTGGACAGGAATAATGCCCTTTTTAACGATTGAGGGTCATCATTTAGAGCATTTATTTTCCGAAGCAGGGCAGTTGGTTTCCTGTCACCTAAACCGTTGAGGTTCAGCAATTCGTTGTCCCGCTGGGCCTGCGATTTGCCAAAAGCTTTAAGTAGGGCTCTTTTGAGAACACTGTATTTGTTTGCATCTGGAGGATTAACCAAGACGTCTTGTACCTCCTCAGCCGTCTTTACATCTAACGCACTGACAATGTAGTCATATTTTGTTTGGTCCGTTGATATATTTTTGGTACCGAACTGCGCCTCGACTCGTGCAAACCAAACTTCAGGCGATGTGGTCCCGAATTCTGGTAGCTTAAGAGAAACTGCGCTGATGTTGGGCTGTACCGTCATTGACTGAAGTTGACTTGTTAAGGCAGCAAGTAGTGCCTGTGTAGACTCACCTTGTGGCTGAGACATAATTTCTGTGAAATCTAAGCTAGATCTAGGTCGAAGACGTGCGTATTCAGCGTCGGGGTCACCAGTTTTAGGATGCAATAAAGCAACGTCGATATATTTTGATAACTTTAATGATCAAAATCCAACAATCAGACAGACGAACAAGAGACACAGTTGTTGAGTTTCCCACGCGAAGCAAGCCGGTCTTCAGTACTTCAAGGCAGCTGTGTAGTGTGTAGTTTTTTATCCGTGCGCAGTAGGAAGTGTCTAGCAGTCCTAGGTCTACAAATTATAAGCAATGTGTAATGGTCCCTACAGAAACATAAACTCTTTTATTGAATTGATAATGCGTGGATGGTATGTGTTGGGAACATAACATGGAATAGCCAACTGCCACATAGATGATGAATCAATATTGAATAATTAAATAGGGGTGAGAAAAACCTCTATACTTCTACCTCTATAAACAAGCATAATAACAAAATATCATTACAACAGAATAGAATTCGAAATAAAAATAATATCAAAACGGTAGAATCGGTTTCGATTTTTTCTTTCTCTATACTAAATACAATACCAATGCTGTAGAATCGAAATGATCTCTATAAATTATCAAAATAATACCATATTATCAAAATATAATCGAATTTGAGACCGAAGTAAAAAGTGCCCTTATATATCCTTTTCATAACATTTTTTTCGATTTTTTTTTTAGTAATAATCATAATATTCCTCTTGGCTATGAGAACTGTCCATAGGATTATTTATAGATATTGTTCTATTTTCACTCCCTTTAGTAAGACATTCTGCTTCCACTGTTATAGCTAATCTTGATTTACCCAAGCAGGATATAGCTGGTAACATTCAGCGGCCGCATATATTGAATTTTATTATTACATGTTCTCTTAATATAACAAAAATGACACGATTTTTTTTTGCGGGGGGGGGGGGGGGGTTCAGTGAGTGGGCAATAAACTTTTTTACTGGAGTTGGAATAAGTCTTTACGATTGGACTGATGACTCGAAAAAGATCGAGATATAGATAGAGATAAAAGATCTGGGACGGGCTAAAAAGATAATAGTTATTGTAAAATGTGAGGAGAGAGAAATAAGCAGGTTCATGGTCACTATCGCCAACCGGCACGACACTCCATAATGGTTTCTAAAAAAATAAATAAATAAATAAATAAAAATTGGGTTTTAAGATAATTCCTCAAAAGAAAAATATACGAATAAACCATTCACTATTACTTCTCGCTAGATAACCTAATTTCTATTGAAAGGTTTGAAATTGGATAAACTTTGGACCTCGATATTTTTGCAATTAGCTTAATTCATGTTCTCGGTCTACCTGGATCTATACCGGGATAGAATAATTGTTGAAACAATAAGAGAGTGACCACCACCCTTTATGATTTAGGGGTGGCGGACCATTCAAGAGCCCAAGAGGCTATGGAAATCACTCTAGAGGATTTTATAGACAATAAAGAGTTTGAGACAAATGGAATTGTAATAACTGTTATAATATAGGAAAAAGAACTCCCCAGTGTAGTTGGGATGATATTCGAGTAACTCTGAATAGAACGACTGGACCAGCCGGGTCAGAGAAGGATAGTTTTTACCAAGTTTATAGACTTGAGGATCCTACACGCTGGTTCCTTATAACAACATTTAAAAAACCTGACGCTGACTTACTAAACAATACAACAAAAACAGTCAACAATCAACCATTCTCTCTGCGCTTTAAAAGAAGAGAAGAAGAAAACTTAAATCTTTTAAAAATAACACCAATGGAACTTATGTATATACTATAAACGAATATGACATTTTCATTGAAAGAGATAATACAAATAAGAGCATTGCCTGTTAAATGAACTTTAATCTGTTTGACTTTCAGCTTACATTGCATTACAATAAAGCACAATTGATAATTCACATAAGATTTTTTTCAAAACATTCATTAATTAGGTTTTAACTCCAGTCAACATATTTTCCCTGTTCTCTTCAAAAGCGTTATCAAGAGAAATAGAAACTGGATGCTATGAAAGCTTTGAGGATTTAAACAAGGTGCCACGTTTTACTCCTGAAAAGGAATCACAAAAAAGAAAGATTAATATGGGGGTGAAACCTTAGCCAAATAAAGACTAGGATAAAAAGACGAGGCAACAAACGTTTGTATCTTTTGTTAATCCAAAACTAGGCAAATGGGTCCTAGCAAGACCCATTGACCTAATTATTTTCGCAAGGCTGAGATTTTGTTCATTCTTGCATGATATTCTTGTGCTTCTTCTAATATACAAATTTATAACTCGTCACTACACCAAGAAAAACTTGCTTCATTAAAACCAGTGTCAGCATTAGAAAAAAAAAACCTCAATACATAAAGCCATTTTAAAATTAATACAAAAGTATATAAATTCACACTGTAAGAAAAACACGTCCTCTCCATGTTAGATTGAGAACGAGGTTGTTTTGACTGTGAAGGAGTTGGCTCTAGATAGTTGTAAACAAACGTCATCGTAACAGTGTGCTAATTAACCAGCCGATCGGGTGAGCAATGTTCAACTGAAAAGGCTTGTATTATACGCGTCTCGACTAAAATCGACAATGTATATACCTGGGACTTGAGTTTCTTTAGAAATGGTTTTAAGTTTTGTAACATTTAAAACTTGGGGGTTTAAAACAGAAATAACTTAAATTTTAATATATATAAGTAATAAAAGGTCATGATCGCCTCCTCTATAGAGCAGGGCACCTAATTGATTGACTGTAACGGTTATGGTTCCTATTACTGCTCTTCTTCTTCTTCTTCTTCTTCTTCTTCTTCTTCTTCTTCTTCTTCTTCTTCTTCTTCTTCTTCTTCTTCTTCTTCTCCTCCTCCTCCTCCTCCTCCTTCTCCACCCACTGCTGCTGCTACTACTACCACCACAGCCATGACGTGTTTTTTCTTACAGAGTGAATTTATATATTTTTGTATTAATTTTAAAATGGCTTTATGTATTGAGGATTTTTTTCTGATGCTGAAACTGGTTTGAATGAAGCAAGGTTTTTCATGTTTACATTGTCATTGTGTTGTGAGTACATTATACCGTTTGTAAGATTTCCAGGTTCAGAGAAAAAAAAATCACACCATTTAACTTGACCTCACACAATGTGCAAGTATCAGGACCCATGCTAAAAGATGGAATGGTTTTTTGTTCTCATGCCGTCTTAAGTTAACCAAAAAGCAGATTCAAACGTCATCAGAATCCTTACTGATGTGCGTGGTAGACTTAATTAGTTCACTCAAACCAAGTGGATCTTGCTCAGTGCTCACCCCAGGCCAACTAGCATACAGCAAGCATAGAAACCTCAGCATAGGACACACACAAACAAAATAAGTTATGTGCTGTGTAGAATAATAATTAGGCTCAAGAGTTGGTCACAACTAAAGGATTAAAGTAAGATTCTAACAAAGGTCAAAGGTTATCAAGAATTTAAGTAAGAATTGAAAAGCTTGGAAGCTTTGTTCAAAATATCTTATTTCAATCAATCCCATAATGTTAAAGAGAGCTAGCCTGAATTATCGAGAGATGATGCTTGAGAATTAAAAATCAACTGACTACTATATATATATATATATATATATATATATATATTGTCATTGTCTGTCTGTCTGTCTGTCTGTCTGTCTGTCTGTCTCTCTCTCTCTCTCTCTCTCTCTCTCTCTCTCTCTCTCTCTCTCTCTCTCTCTCTCTCCCTCTCCCTCTATGAAATTTGAAGTACAAATAAAGCCATATGACCGGCAGGGTAAATTTCAATGGAGACGTGCCGGTCATATGTAACCGGCACCTTTTGGCATTGTTTACATTTTGAGAAATGTCACAAGGGAAAGTATTGTCGTTTAGACTTTTAGCTTTGATTTGGTGGCTTTCCTTAGACCATTGTCGGTTTTTTATAGAAGAAATAACGGGTTTTTTTCTCGAGATGAGTTGAAAAAATAAAAAAAAAATATTCCTCAAATGTGACACTTGCAAGGAGCGATTATCCGCACATCCATGCTTACAGATTTTTCACACTAAAGAAAATAATACACAATAGATTTCTGTAACATGCTACCTGTAGAAAAATGTATTTTGTCTTTCTTTCTGCGTACTCTATGCAAAAAAATTGTAATTTATGTTGTCATTGTTATCTATAAAGTAATTTGAACAAAAAAGTTGAAACCCACACAAAGTATCTTTACTAGAAAATTTGTAAAAATTACAATATAAAAGTAAGAGTATTGATTTCTAACAACAGTAAAGTACAGAGCTAATACTTGCTATATACTAAATTTCACAACTATACCTAGAAAACTTTTTTTTTTAATTTTTAAACATAGCCCTAAAAGCTGCGATTCTGGGTGCATAATGAGTCAAAAGTATGCGTCTTCGTTGAGTTAAAATAGGAGGGCACAAAGTAAGCAACATGAGATACGCTGATGACGCTGTACAGTGGAAACCTCATAATTCGAATTGTATGGGAATGGATTAAATCTTCGAATTAAGAGTATTCGAATTACAAAAATGGGTATAACAGAGTCTAAGACTCATTGAGTGAGTGTGTACTGAGCCTGCAACTAGCAACCCTCCCCTTCCCCCGTCCCACGTTGTTATCGGTATCAGTACAGAGTTGCTACTGGCACTTAATTGTTAATGCACCTGCTCCCTTCTTGATTTGTTAGCGCACTGATCAGCCTTTCTTGGGCAGTGATTGGCATTGCTTACTGCTTGAAAGATGCATGTAGCACTTTTGTGATGCCTTATGAGGTGGTATCGACTTCGAATTAAAAGAATCAATAAATACCTCGAAATACGAGTCCGATTCTAACAAAGCCAAAGAGAGAAAAAAAACCTATCATCTTTCAAAATTCGGTTTACGAGAAATTCGAATAATCAGATTTCGGTTTTTGAGGTTTCCACTGTATTAATTGCAAAAAATAAAGAAGACTTGCCACAATTATAAGGCATCACTGAAGAAGAATGCAGAAGGAAAGGATATGGATTAAAAAGCAAAAATACAGAAGTAACGGTCGTCAATCGAAACAATGAGTGTGTGCAGATCAATTCTTAAGTAAACAAAATGAATTTAAGTTCAGGGATCAATGCAAATACTTGGGCACTTTAATGTAAAGAGATGGACACAACAACTGTGAAATCGCATCGAGAACGGCACAAGTTAAAAATGAGTTTTCATTGACTGAAATCAGACTCACAAATGAATAGATCTCATCTACATGAGAAAAAGAGCACTGGAGTGTTTTATTGAACCCATCCTTATATATGGATGTTAGGCTTGGACAATTTAAAGCAACTACAAAATTAACTGGAGGCAACAGAAATGTGTTTCCTAAGGAGAATGCTATGAAACTAATTCATGGACTTCAAAGAAATCAAACTAAACTGTGCTATGAGTAGCTGGCACATCATTGCTCATAAATACCATATGTAAACTACAAGCAGTCTTTTTTTGGCCATGTGATGAGAAAAAAGAAACTGAAACATCTTGTGACAACTGGATTGATTTTAAAGGAAAAGGCAGCAGGGGAAAGAAGCGAGAAAAGATATAGCATGGACTGAAAAAAGTGGCTAAATGTAAAATGAGTGACAGATGCACTAACAGCATCAAGGGATAGAGATGCGCAGAAGGTCATGATGGCCTAATCTAAAGAGCAGGGCACCGAATTCTTTGATATATAGAGAATTTTCCATGAATCATCTAAGGATTGTCGTGCTGTTACCAAAAAAAAAAAAGGTATATCTAATAAACGTAGTTGTAAGCAATATAAACATATATTGTCTTTCTTGTTTGAATGTAGATGGATACCGCATATGTTGGGCGCTGCTCTACATATAATTATGTATAGGCAACCACTGCCATAAATACAGCACAGATTGCAAATATAACATCACACTCTGGTTCTATAACATTTTCAAAGCTGGAAAGTACAAAGGACTCAAATCACACATAGTGAAAAAAAACAACCCATAATACAAAGGAATGTATTCACAGACAACACTTTGCGGACACGAAATTTGCTTGAAAAGAAAGATATGAATAATACAAGGTAAAAATGTAAGTCTCACTTGTACATGAGGTGTAAGCTGACTACCTTACATTGGTTTACAAATGTAGCCCAAAATTTGTCTTGACCTACAAAGACTTAAAGAAAGAAATGATTTTTTCCCCTTCCCCTATTTTTGAGAAAATGCAAAAAAAAAATGATTTTTGTGAAAGATGAAGTTTGTTTTGAGCAGACAGGATAGGAAAAGAGATGACATGAAAGCTTGAAAAACCGGTCTGTCCTACTGGAGAAAATAAAGAAAAACACACACAAAAAAAAAGATAATGCAATGATGTCACAAGGCTGTTTGAACTGAACCAACAGAAGATCTCAGCACTTTAAGCCTGTATCTCTGCCAAGTCATGAATGGGCGTTGATTCCTTAAGTCTACCAGCCTTATTCCCATTGTAAATTTGTGATAAAACAATAATTAAACCTAGATTTCAATGATCTTGTCACAAGCAAAAAAAGAGAATTAAGAGTATAAGTATTAAATCAAACTACATGTAGAGAAAGCCATCAATTATTGGCCATGTCTGATTTGGCTAAGCTAATCACCACAAGATTCTGAGACTTTAGCCATTTACTTTGGAAATACAAAAATCGTTCTAACAACAAATTAAAATATTATAGTTCGTTCAGGAATACATAATTGCGCTTAATTGTAAATATCTTTTTGACTATGGAAGGACCTCAATAGCTCATTGTAATATTTGACAATAGAATTACAAAAGCATTTTTTTAACCATATCAAACATATATAACAGCTCATTTTGCTTCTTTGTTAAATTTAAGTACCTTTCTTTAGAACAGCAACTGCTCTCCCTAAAGACTATGACAGAAGCCTGGTATAATGCTGTGTTTGAAAAGGACACGTCAAGCAACATGTTTATACCAATTCATTTTTACCTTTATAACTTATCTTATTGCGATGGTATCAAAAATAATGATCACATGAATTTAAACTAGTTTAAAAATTCTTGAGAAAAGAAAATCAACTTACACATCAAGGGCAAAATCCCTTAACTAGGCTGATGGGTCATATTGATTCTAATCGCGTCTCTCTTCAAAACTCAGTAGATGGTAAGGATTCCCTCTCAAAAGCACATTGTTTCAAGTTATTTAGTCTGTGGTTGGTGATCTCAAAATGAAGAAGAGGTTGAAGATCTCCGTCAGATTATCACTGAAGAGGAGCATATATGAATATATAGGAACGAGTTACACAGGGAGGGGGAGGGAGAGGAAGAGGAAGAGGAAGAGGGAGAGGGAGAGGGAGGGAGGGAGAGAGAGAGAGAGAGAGAGAGAGAGAGAGAGAGAGAGAGAGAGAGAGAGAGAGAGAGAGAGAGAGAGAGAGAGAGAGAATTTATATACATTTGTATCAATTTTAAAATGGTTTTATGTGTTGAGGATTTTTTCCTAATGCTGAAACTGGTTTGAATGAAGCAAGTTTTTCTTGGTGTAATGACGAGTAATACATTTGCATATTAGAAGAAGCACAAGAATGTCATGCAAGAATGAACAAAATCTCGGCCTAGCGAAAATAATTAGGTCAAACGTTCATGCATGACCACTTGGCCTAGTTGGGCTGACTTTTCCCTTCACTATTCATCAAAAGTAATCTGTGCACTGATTTTTTTCATTCTCCCTATCTCAATTTGCTCAATATCGGTTATGTCTTAAAATTCTCAGTTGGCTCCACCTGGCCGTGTAAAAAGAAAAATAACAACAATCCAACATTTAGATCGAGATTTATAATTATTTCCTTTGGAATGAAAATCACCTACTACAATTATAGCCTCATGTCATGCCCTGTTTCAGTTAAAAGATCGAGATTTACTCTAAATCCAGCTCTACCTATAGGCTTTCTCATCGATTTCAATAATTGGTGAGATTTAGATATGGTATCCTGACAAAAAAAAACAAAAATAAATGCCTAGCTGTATTCACTATTATCATATGAAGAAATAAGAATGATCTTTTGTTGGAAATAACGGTGAGCTCTGGGTGTAAAGATAGAGAGAAGAAATTTTTTGAACAAATGAACGATAAAGTAAACACCAATATCATGGATAGTTTCAACTACAATACAAATCTCGATATTGGAATTGAAATGTATAAAAATTTATAATAATAATAATAATAAAAAATACATTATACCTATATAATATATCGTCCAGTTTTATACTTTCGCACAGGTTGGTACTCAATGACGGAAAAATATCGTACTCAGCGTAGAATTTTATGTTCACTATTTCTTTTGCAAGTCCAACCTTCAACAAAAGTTTCTGTCTGTCCAAGGACAAAATTTGTGGAGGATCACATGAATGTTAAATGTATACGTATATTTACGGAAAATTCTCTTTCCTGTTCAGTTGAACCCATATTTAACACCTCGAATAGCGAAAACCATTGCTATAACGACTGAGCTAAAAAACACCGTTTTTTCCTCTATTCAATTTATTTCTGCAAAATTGGCACCGCTTCCCAACCTGTAAAAACTAGAAAGAAAGCACCAAAACTTTTAATAGCAAAAAATCATTAGCATTTGTCCTGCCCGCATTGTTACGTACTACAAGCGAACAAGCAATGCTGGCTTTCCTGTCCTTTCTCAACACAGTCCCCATATATATGAAAATAAGTATTTATTTCCATAAGAGGCAGAATAGAAAAAAGCAAAGGAAAGTGTAATTACTTCTTGGGTGAGGTCATGCCCTTGATGGTTCAAATCCTACACTGTGATGGCCAGGAAGGGCAGAGACTGGTCTTTCGGCCTCTGGATCTACAACCGAATCTTGGCTTGACAACCTAGTTTGAGCGATCTGTGAAACTGAAAGTGATGAAGAGTATGTAGTTATATATGTATATATCTATAGAGTTGAATGCTACAAAGTTTATTTAATGTATTTAATGTATAGTGTCAAGCCACATGGTAGGCAGTGGCCACCATCTAAAGAAAAAGAACTATGGCTTATAAAATCTGAAACCTCAAAATAAATGATTGATTGGCAAATCTAGATTAGATCTAGAGTGAATTATAATCATTTGTCCTATGAACTGCAAAATGTTTCAGATCAGTACTCTGACAATGCCTTTCAATAAGGCTTTTAGTGCCCTCATGCCAAATTTTCCATTCTGTTATAGATCTACTCCTAGAGGCAGGGAAGGATTTAAAAATCTTGACTCAGGATAACTCACCCCTTATCTTTAACCAACCACTAAAATCTAAAATCAGATCGTCTAGATCTAGATATAAGACCTATCTATATTTAATTCTAGATCTCATTAGCACAACTGATGGGACTTACCTTTGGCATGGGCGCTGACCCGTCGAAGAGCTGGTGTGTTTGGACGGGGAGTGCTTGCACACAAAGAGAATGCGTTCATATTTAAGGTGCTTCAGTATTACTATTAGTTCTTTCACTGACTCACTCGATCTTTTTACAAATAGACTGTGAGTTGCCTTTACCTCTTCATACATTTTGAACATACATCCTTTCTCCATTTTGAACATTGTTGGAAATTAAGTGAAATCTGTGACGTCACTTGTTAATCCGTGTCCGTTTAGACTACAAATTAAGGAAAAACGGACAGATACACAAACAGGCCCTTTGGGATGTCCCGGGTGTTTTCGTAATTTTCCGGAGCCGCCATAACTGATTTGGTCATTGAGGGTGGAAACTTTACTTATCCTGTGTTATAAACAATAGTGTTCTAGTGGAACATTGTTTTGAAAAGTGTCGTAAAATATCATTTTCAGCATAATTGTACATCTTTAAAAACTTAGCAAACATTTTTTTTAAAGTATTACTCTTTGCAAGGTTAATCTACATTAGAAATAGGATCTAATCTAGAAGTATATATATATATATATATATATATATATATATATATATATATATATATATATATATATATATCATGGATGCACGATGTGATGCAAACTTTTTTCGGTTTTTCTTCTGTTCCGAAAACTGTTCGAGGTACTGAATTTCTTACAGTAAATGTTGTATTATTTTTCTGCTTATTCTTTATATATATATATATATATTTGTTTTTACTTCAAACATATTCTAATATAATTATACATATATATATATAAACATAATTCAATTGGTAGAATATTCTGTGTTTGAAAAAACGTGAGCGTTTGTTTTCCCTTTAGTTAATCATACTCTTCTACCAATGGCTTTAAAATTTCAATATATGTAGATCTATATAAAAAAAATTAGGTGATTGATCTGACAAAAGCTATATGTAGATCTACGACATCGTCACTCTAATGCATCGGATAGACTAGGCTTTGATTACACTGGCTCCGCTAAATAATTACATGTATTGTATTAAGAACATGCTTTGTAAATCTCTAAATCTAAATCTAGCACTAGCAGTCTTAAGTAAACGGCACAATAGTCACTGCTTCGGGCGTTTTAATCAGATGCACTCGAACCAGATCTAGATCTAGATCTAGATCTAGCTTGATCTAAGTCTAGATGTGTATGGTGCACCTTTATATTTTGGAGTTATATATTTAAATACACTTACAGAATAAGTTTATGGATGTCTCATATTATTTTAGTGATTTGTTTTTATATTGGGATAATGAAAGGTGGCAGTTTGAGTGATCTCTCACGGCCTCAGTCCATAGCGGGGAGGCGACGATTGCAGGCCGGAATTTAGTGAAAATTGTCTTAGTTTCGCCATTTTTATGTATTGAGAAACTTGAAAAAATTTATTGGCTTAAATCTTAGTAGAAAATCAACCACCTAATTATAAATTTTTATACTTAGGCTAGGAAAAATGCTGGTACGGTGCTTTTTTTTATGCTTGTTGTCATGGAAAGGAAGTTTGTTGTGACCAAAACTAAAATTATGTCAGACGATCCTAGCAACCACTGAAACGAAAGGACAAAAAAGTTGAAGTTTTTGCTCAGTCTGGACATCTGCGTATCCTCCTTAACCTGTGCATGTCCCTATAGACACATTGTTTGTACATTTTGAACCACGTGATGGAGAAAAATAGCACAACCGCCATGATTTCTTTAAACCACGTGATAGCTATAAAAAGATTTTGCAGGTGCCTATTAGTCGTTTTCTTAAAAAAAAAAAAAGTGAACTCGCTCTTCTTAGTAGAAAGGAAAATAAATTACCTGCACTACACGTTAACAAATCAATAACGTTAACCCAGAATTAAATTTTTTGTCTAGCTAGATCAAGAAATAGAATCTACTAGCAAAACAAGGTGTAGGTCTAGAGATGGTTACTTTAGACCCAGAATCTCTTTAGTGGTAATGAGAAATATTTATATCTAGATTAGATCTGGAAATCAAGTTTAGACCAGCTGTAGAAATGATAGATCAACTTCATCCAACAATGAAGTACATTGTTGTAACTATTTTGCTCTTTCAAGGCATGCCCGAAGGCTTTGGGGCAGAAAAGGTAAACGATTTCCTAGGTTTACATAGATCTATATATTCATGCATTATTGCCCGTTCCATTGAACAGGTGGGGGAAGAAAACTGCATCGAAGAAATGCAGATTTCACAAAAATAACCTTATAAATATATCCTTCAGAGAGCCAACAACTGCACTGAAGAAAAGAAAACTTTACAACAATGAACAGTTGGTAAGATTATAGGCCTATCCTATAGAGCCATACAGCTACACTAAAGAAAAGCAAACTCTCCAGAGCCACTCATAGTACAGTTTTAAAATACAAAGGGTGCTTGCGGTATGTTACCCTGTGGGAAAGATGTGCGGCTTCCTTAAAGCGCGCCTGAGATTTGTGACGTCATAACTACCCAAATTTATTTTTTTAAATTGCAAACACAGTGGATCCGTTGAATAAATGTGCAGCTGTGGTCTCATTAATGTGTGGTGAGATACCAAACACAGTACCCCGAATTAACAACATGTGTTGGGACTAGACATATATACCTTGAAGAACTTGTTAAAAGTAAAAGAAAACGTTTCGACCGTATTCGATGGTATTGAATGGAACAATTTTTCCAGCTGCAAGCTACCTTTCTGAGTTTTGAGACTTTTATCGCCTCATAGTCTTTTGACAATGACCTGATGGTCCCCAGAACTCAAAAATAATCTATCAGTTCAATGGAGATGGGGAGCAACTCATGCTACTGATTCAGTTATCTGGCGCCTTTTTTCCTCTCCCCAGGGCCCAGCTTTGCGTATGCAAGCCTAATGCTAATCCACGTTTCGCACAGCACACCACACTATGTCTGACAACCCACGATTCCCATAGCGTAGCACTCTGTGTCTACCACCACATGTTCCCTGCAGTGTAGCATCAAAGGTTTTCAAGTGCAGTTTGTCTGGTAGAATGCTGTGCAGATACTCTGTTCCCAACAGCATAACATGCTGCATCCCGCCTCATGTTCCTTGCAGATTGTTACGCTGTGTCTAGCTGTGGTCTTTAAAATATTGTAGAACTTTAAGACATTGGGGTTCCTCTCAAGTTGTCTCAAAGAGGTTTTTTTTTAATGAATCAGAGCTCTCAAGCAAAAAAGTAAATCGAGAATCGAGAGCAATCTTTTAAGCAGCCCCCTCTTCAGTTTATCTCTCCACCATAATGTGGTATGACCCATTACAGATCATATAGTGCTCGACCTGATGTGGGGAAGTGCCCTCCAATACAAAGTACAAAACTGCAACTGCTAAGACAATATTAGGGAGAAAAAAAATTTAAGGCCCCGGATCTTTGTACCCTGGATTGCCAAAACTATTCTAGAACTAGTCACAATCTGTATAACTCATGAATGCAAGACTGATTAAAAGTGGTGAGTTAATAAAATGGTTTAACTTTGGTATAAACAAGGATCTACTCGATATCTTAGATATAAAACAGTACAAAACACATGCAAAAGAAGCAAGAGTGTTTTTTTTTTACATTCGCATCCGCTGCTCGGGAAGAAAATGCAACAATGGCAGTTGTTTATAAATAATGACCAATCAAATTACTATTGTACTACTTTCATGCACAGAACAACATAATATATATATTTTTTCTTTGACTCTTTTGTCTTTCCTCTGGAGCAAGTAAAATTCAATAATTTTTGTACTGTTTCAGTTTTCTCCACTGAAGTAAATTGGCATGTTTTATATTTAAAGAATAACAATAATTTGTTTTAAAATTATCATCTGCTTTGAAAGTTATAAATCGCTGAGAACCGTCTTTTAAATGTTATTTGGTTCATAATAACAAATGTGGCAAAAAATTTTAATGGTGAATTAATTACAGTTAAAATATAATGAGCCTTCAAGAGCAATTTTAGCGAAATCCATAATTTTTCTTTATTTTTTTTTTGTACAGCGTGGAACACTGGACTTGGCAGATCAAAATTCAGTAAATTCCATCTCTGTATATTGGTTGTTTTTGGAGGAGATAGTGGAGAAGGAAATCAAAGTTGCTTTTTTAATATATAAATATATATATATATATATATATATATATATATATATATATACATATATATCCTGCGTCTGTATGCAGCAGCTGATGGTGATAGTACTAGTAGTAGTATGTTCTGAAAGAAAATTGGCACTCAAATAAAGTATGAGCTACCTGAAATTTCAGGATATAAGACCTGGAAAAGAAATACTTTGATTCAGGTAGTTTTTATTTTTTGCTTAAAGTTTAACACCCACACATTCTAATGAAATGAGTTGAACAATTAAGAGAGTTAAACAATTTTAACCATTGAAAGCTATGAAAAATGCATTAAAAAAAGTATTAACATACATGCAAGTTGCATTAATCAACTCATTTTGACTTGATACAAGACATATGTAACAGAATATAATTCACTCGTCTCAATACCTTGGTCATTGCTGCATTGCATCATATCCCCTAAATGAATTATAAAGGATTTGAGTAAATTAGAAGTTGATTGTTTAAATTTAAAATGTGTTGCAGCATATGTTTTTTCAGAGTAAAACTAAAATTAAAGTTAAAGCATGCAAAAGTTTTAATCAATTTTATTTTTATTTTTCTTTATAAGTATTTGCTGTAAACTTTTTCACATTGCACCTCAAACATCCTTTCTCTATCTTCTGAACACTTGATTGTACAGGTACAAATTCCACTTTATGGCGCAATATTTGTTTATACAAATTTTCAGTCATCTGTGATAAGATGCAAATGACTGTAACTGCTATGTATACTACTGGTGTGGTGACAAAAAACATTGGAAATCAACATGCACCCCAAACTTGTGACCTCTTGCAAAATAGCTTTTGAAATTCAATGTAATTGTTTATTTCAGTGCCACACTCACAGTTACACTCTGCTATGCACCACCACTTGTCATTTTTATTGCTTTCTTTCTTTTACACAGACTAGCCGAACCTTGCGGTGGATAACATCTAAATCTGCTCTGAGTTACTTGGCTGAAGACATGTCCATTATGGAAAGTTTTAAGGCAGACATATTAAAACCCTTCATGGTAAAAAGAGTCTCTGGCACCGAAGGAAATCTTCAAGTTCAGAATGTGAGAAAAAAATTAAAAATTTTTTTTTACCAAAATCAGTTACCTTTTCTATTACATTATGTCACCCTGTTGCAGTATTTCCTTGTCTATTTCATAGTGTGTTTGCGTTTTCTTTTTTTTCTTTTAAAGAAAGAAAATGGTAGTACTAAATCAGTAATTGAATTTAATATTATTTTTCTTTATGTCTGAAATGTTCTTTCGAGCCACGATGTTTTGTTTATAGTTCATGATATTGATAATAATAAAAAAATAAAAAGTTCTAAATGATTGAATTGGGCATTTATTTCTATACACACATTTATTGAAAGTGATATGGAGAAAAACAGTTGAAGCTTTGCTTTCACATCCATAGTTGAAAAAAAAAATTATTTTCGTCTCCTTCCTTGTGAACAAAATTTACATCTTTTACTTTCTCTCTTTGAATCCATGCAGCATATTAAATCCCTGCTCTCTGCTTGGGGTTGGCATATAGAAACTGATCATTTCAAGGATAAGACTCCCTATGGTGAAAAGGAGTTTACCAATATCATAGCCACTTATGATCCCAGCAGACCTGTCAAAGTTATTCTTGCCTGCCACTTTGACTCAAAATATTTTCCTAAAGGAAAGTAAGTGAAATAATATATTTAGTTTTGTCTCTCTTCTTCGCTATCCCTGCTTAGTTTTAAGAAATACATAACTTAATTATATTTTATTTGACATTTTTTGAATATATTTTTAGTTTATTTTTGCTTTTTTCAATAATTATTTTTCTTTTCCGTTAAAGCGTAAGTACATTTGTCGATTGAAAGACTTTCTAGCTTTATTTATTGCCATAACTTTCAATAAGAGTGAAACCTATTGCTCATTACAGCAGTTGACCCAAATGATCATGAATTATTGCCTTTTTTGTTTTAAATTAGTTTTAATTTTGATAACATAGCAGTAAAATTTGTTATAATTGATAAGATTCTCTAGCAAGTCCTACTTCTTTCATATGTCTCTTTTCTTGCTGCTTATAACCTTGCTTTGACCATGATATGTGATAGGAGGGGTAATATTTAATAACAAATAAACTTAAACAAAAATTAGTGTGTTGGTATGTTTTTCCAAAGTTTTGAGCTTGAAAGTTTTTAAAGATTTAAGTTTCCAACCAAATATACTTTTTTTAAACTATGACCAGTTTTGTGGCAGCAACAGATTCTGCCGTGCCCTGTGCTATAATCATGGAAACTGTTCGGCAGTTACAATGCATGTTAGACAAAGGACCAAAAGATAAGAGCTCGGTAGTATACATGTTTTTAAATTTTATATTGTAAATTAAGAAACTTTTCTGTAAAATTGTCACCATTTTACAGCTTTTTTTTCCTGGCTTATAAACAAAGAGAAAAAACTCGAATTTTTAGAGAGGGCAATAATAGGGGCACTAGTAAGTAATTAAATCTTTGGTTTGCATGTGTATTCAAAGCCTGTGCCCAAGATTATTTTTCTTTTGAGGGAGGGTTGAAATTTATTTGTCCTGGCTTAGATCACTTTGATATCCTGCCAAGTGTTTGATTTCATATGATGGATCAACTGAATGCATAAACATCATGGAAGTTTCTGTTCTTTTGATAGCTTTCAAGGGGCTTTAGCTAAACCAAGCCTTAGTTATAGAATGCCAAGATGTTCATAAAGCATAACTTTCTTACTAAAAGTAAGGGTCCTGAAGGGTAGTTTTGGGCTTTAGTGATCTTAAAAATCATAAGATATGCAGATTTCCCAAAAAATTTACTTTGCCATGAAAATAGTGTTAAGATGCAACAATTGAAGTTTTGTCTTGAAACTGTTTTAGAGGTCTACCTGTCCGATATCAATAAATTTCATAGATTTATCTTCTTTCTTCAAATTTAGGCTAACAAGATCACTCTTCAACTTGTCTTCTTTGATGGGGAGGAAGCTTTTAAAGATTGGACCTCCACTGATTCTATTTATGGTGCAAGACACCTGGCTAATTTATGGCAAAGAGAAGCAGACCCCATTGACACTTCTAAGAAAAAGCTGCAAAGCATTGTAAGTCTCTTTTTGTTTCAGTTTCACATATTTTTTTTAACATGTTTCAGATCTTATTCTGTTGATTAGCAATTTTAAAATCTATTAGACACATCTATGGTATATTAGATGCAATAATTGTATAAATAAACTTGATCAAACAGGATTTAAATTAAAATGAAACAAATAGAAAGATGCTCCAAGATGTTTTTTATATCTCAGCTTTATTTTTATATATGTGGGTGCTTAAAAGAAATCCAAAAAGATGTGGTATTATGACACAACTATGTCTTGTAGGATCAAATTATTGATTAGCTTGTTTAATTTGAGACGAGTGAATTATATTCTGTTACATATGTCTTGTATCAAGTCCAAATGAGTTGATTAATGCAACTTGCATGTATGTTAATACTTTTTTTAATGCATTTTTCATAGCTTTCAATGGTTAAAATCGTTTAACTATCTTAATTCTGTACAATAATTAGATGTAGAGAAAAACTCAGCCTTCAAATACTAACTGGAGTGCTATTAGCTGCTCATCATATTGAATTTTTCTCTCATAGTCATAGTTTTTTGTTGTTTTTTTTTTCCTTTCAGAGAGAACTTATTTTACTAGACCTCATTGGTACTAAAGATACACGATTTGTGAGACAGTTTTCTCAAACATCTGAGCTGTACCAAAATCTTGTAAAAGTTGGTAAGTTTTCATGGATTAAAAAAGTGAGTACATAAATCAAAATTGCTGAAAATTAAATTTTGCCCTTTTGCATAGTCTTTATAAACTGACATGTTTTTAGGGAAATTGAGATGTTTTGTGACAGAAGATTTTGAGATTTTTTTTTTAGTTCTTCCATGTGAAAAAGGCAGATTAAGCAAGCAAAGTTGTAAACCCACTCATCTTTAATTTTTTTTGTTTGTTTGTTTGTTTTTCAGAGGGCCTTTTGCGAGAAAAAGCATTGTTAGTAGGCAACTCCAAATCTCAAATATTTGTAAATGCTGGTTCATTTGGAGGAATAGAGGATGATCATATACCATTTTTACATAAAGGTAAGATACCTACGAGGGCAGGCTGATAATTAAGTTCCGTTTGCTAATAACTAGGTCAATTTTCGTCACATCGACCTAAAATTTCATACATATACTCCCGAACCATTTTTCTAGACTTAACTATAACAACAAGTTTGTGTGACGTCATTCGTGCTCATAATGCAGTGACGCGCAACACATGATGTGGTAGCCATGTTTATGAGACAATGGCGACTTCCAATGACCTTCTCATCAAACAGCGCTCTGTTATCGAGTTTTTGGCAGCTGAGGGATGTTCTGCTGCAAACATTCATGCAAGAATGAAGACAGTTTATGGTGAAATGTGCATTTCAGACTGTGCAGTTCGCAAATGGGTGAGAATTTTTAAAGGGGAAGACCCCAGAGAGACAATTCTGCGTGATCGAAAGCGTTCGGGTAGGCCCCTTTCCGCATCGGACACGGCTCATCGAGAGAAAGTTGACTGCATGATTAGAGCTAATCGAAGGGTCAAACAAAAGGAAATTGCAGATGAAGTAGGCATTTCGAAAGAACGAGTGCACCATATCGCCACAACTGTACTGGGTTACCGAAAAGTCTCTGCCCGTTGGGTCCCAAGACAGCTCACTGTAGAGATGAAAGCGCAGAGAAAGGACATGTGTACTCAACTCTTAGAGCGTTACAATGCAGAAGGAGAAGCATTTCTGCAACGCATTGTGACTGGAGACGAATCCTGGGTCCACCACTACGATCCAGAATGTAAAGCCCAATCGATGGAGTATAGGCACAAAACTTCTCCAAGTCCAAGGAAGTTCAAGGTTGTTGCCTCTGCAAGAAAGGTCTTGTTCACCGTTTTCTGGGACATGGAGGGAGTGATCCACATAGAATTTCTGGAGCAAGGGCAAACTGTGAACTCTGAGCGATATATTTCAACACTCCGAGCTCTCAAACTCCGACTCAGACGTATTCGGCATGATAAGGACTCAATCCTGCAACACGACAATGCGCGCCCGCACACCAGTCGCCAAACTCAGGACGCCTTAAGGCAGCTGGAACTTACGACCCTACCTCACCCTGCATACAGCCCCGATCTTGCCCCCTCTGACTATTATTTGTTTCCCCAACTCAAGAAGTACCTGAAGGGCCATCACTATGACAATGATGAGGAAGTTATCGCAGATGTTCGCAGATGGTGCCGTGGACAGCCGTCTGAATTCTTCGCTGACGGCGTGAGCCAATTAGTGAAACGTTGGAGGCGGTGTGTTGATCGCGACGGTGACTACATCGAAAAATAGAGTGCTAAGTATGTAGCTGAGATATTAAGCTTTCGTTTGACGTATTGTTTATGTATATGCTGTGAAAAATTAAAAAGTTATGATTAAACGGAACTTAATTATCAGCCTGCCCTCGTATTTTAGCACACCCTGCTACAAAAATTCATAATCTAGAATTCTACTCTTCACATGGTAGCAAAAGCTCTGCTCAAGGGTATGCTGGCAACTAATAAGATCTGCGGACTGTAAACTCTCAACAGGGCAAGAGTGCTTGGCAATTTTTGAACATGAAAGCTGTGAAATAAAGGAAATGTTTACATCAATAATTTATGTAATTTTTATGTGCCTGATAAATTCAAATTGCCTGTATTCATTTACTCCCAAAATAACAAAGGAGGAGCAAATGAAGATGCATACCAATAGAACATTCAAGCTTAAATCGTCAGAATGATGTTGAGACTTAGAGAATTTCATTAATGTTCCATTCTCACCCAATACAACATGGTCAGCAGTTTCTGTTGTTTTTAGGATGTACAAGAATTTCAGTTCCTATTTCTGTCTTACCTGCAATAACAGTTTTTAACACCAAACCATCAAAGTTTTATAATAAGGGATGACTGCTTTCAACTGTCTGATGTCATTATTAGCAAGTTTAAAATATATGGAGGGTACCTTAGCTTTGTATAAATGATTTTAACAAAGGAATAGAATAAAAGATTAATTGTAAACAATTTGGAGTTGCACAATAATTCAGCAGGCTCATCTTTACATGATTTACTACCAGACAGATGTAGGGGCTCTGTTATAAATTATTGTGTTTGGTCAAGAACAAATGATTTGAGTTTATAACTCAAAGAGCAGATTACTTTTTTATTTTTCAAGTTTTCAAAGACTGAAATGAATGTTAACATACATCCTCCACATTTCTGCTTTCTTTCTTGTAAGAGATTCCTTTCCTTGTGTTTTTGTTTTTTTATAAGTTAACTTTTTGATGTGATTTTGTTCAGCTAATATATGAAGTCACTTGTTGTTTGCTACTATTGATGCTTGATTTCTTTCCCTTAACTTTAGTTATTGAATTAAATGTCACAAGAAAGCTGCTAGTTCAGTTTACTGATTGAACTATATTTTTTTCGTGCAATAGTGTGTGCACATTTTTGTTATGAGACTTGCAATCCCTTGTCTCATTGCTGTATTTTTAAGTATCTCAAATTAAGACGTAAAATAGTTCATCCTTTAAATTTGAGTAAAAATGTGTGTGTGGGTGTAAAAGAATAGTTACCAACTTTTAAACTATATCATTTTGGCTCAAAATTTGAACCTCATCTTTTTTTTTATGCAGTATTTCAATTTTTTAAACAATAAATCCTACTCTTGTGTTATTTTTCTTTTTTACAGGAGTGGATATTTTACACCTCATCTCCTATCCATTTCCATCAGTATGGCATAAATTCACAGATGATTGGGATCACCTGGACTTTAATCTCATAGACAACTTTAGTAGAATATTCCGTGTATTCATTGCTAACCTATTGCACCTAAGGCCAGAAGACAGCTCGTGTCGGAAGAAGTAGGAAACTTTTGGCTTCTTTGAGTTTATATTTGTTATAACAGCAATGAAGCTTTCTCAGAGGAATTTTTTTTTTTTGTGAACCTTGTGACTGATGTTGTCATCTTGCACCTGCTTGCATTCATGTTACTCTCTTCATCTCCGCATGATTATCTGAAAGATTTGCCATGGCTGTAGATTAAAGGGCTCTTTTTATGGTGTATCCAGAAAAACATCGTTTTAGGATAATTATTTTTAAAGATAATATGTGACGAAAAGACATTGCTTCTTTAACCCTAAATTTTTTGTACAAAAAAAAAAAATCAAACATTTATTAGACACGACTATTTGAGGGCGTCAGTTTAGTTTGCTCTTCGGGTGCCTGCACACCCTGTGATGCACCCATAAACCGATAGTCATGAGGTTCCCCTTGCCTCATAACTTTAGTTGTTAGACCTGATTTACACACTAAAACAATGAAGTGTTTAAGCAAATTCATTTAAAAAAAAGGTAATTTTTTTTATATTTTTTTTCATAAAAGAGCTATGGAACATTGTAAGAAGTACAAAAAGCTGGAAGAAATTCATCTTGTAGGCCCTGGAAGTAAACTAAGTTGCTGCACTTTGGTCATTTTAAAGAACTATGTAGATCTTTTCAAATACCAAAAGTTTGTGGAAAGGATCAAGTAATATTTAGTGCTTGAATCAGATTTCCTTAATTTTTTTTTTTTTTTTAATTATGGTTTGGATTAGTCTTTAAAATCTGAAACTTAAAATAGAGACTTTTTAGTCCGGTAGGGTTTGTCTTCAGAGAGTGAGTAGCTTTGATCACAATGCTTTTTTATTTATTAACTGAATTTGAAAAGCGACTTAAGCAAAAATACAAGCATTCTTTATTTTAAGGGTAAAATGTTCTTAGATCAACTCTTTGTGGTCCATTAGCTATTTGTTGTTGTATATCATGTGGCACGAAACATTGAATTTAATTTTTGGGGGAGGTGGGTTTTTTTTGCGTTTGTTTCTAAATTTTTTTTAACTGTGATCTTTGCTGTTTCTGCTTTTTATAGAGGCATATCTTGTAAAAAGATTTTTAAAGAAAACGATGCATTCAGTTTTAGCATTTTTAAAAGTATTTCATTTTCTAATTTATCATTTTCTAAGTCCAGCTTACTTGTGAAGTTAACAAAAATTTGTTTATGCATTTTTTTTAAGTCTCCAAAAATTAAAAAAAAAAAAGAATAACAATTAAAAAAAAAATAGAATGTGAAAATTGGCTTTTTTAATTTTTTAGAGGCTAGGAAATAACATTTTGCTGATTTTGAATGGAAATTTAATATGGGAAATTGTCTTTCTTCAAAGGTCAAGTTGAAATGCAATCATCATATGATAATTATCATTTATTGAATGAGAATGGCTTTTGAAAGCAGAAAATAATAGGCAAAACTAAAAAATTTTACTTTCAATATTAATTGTTTTCCTTACCTCTAGTACTCAAGCCAAGAGAAACATTTTTAGGCGTCAAAAGTCCAGAGCAAATGAAATCTTCCACTCTGTTTTGGTCATGATGTATTTTATAAGACCTTCTTTGTTTAATGAAAAGCTGGTAATTATTTCTGATTTTTGTACTCTGAAGATTGGAGTATTGGAAGCTAGTCTTACAGTAAACAATCTGAAAAGATAAATCAAAGTGATTTCAACGGTCTTTATTAAAGTATAGGCTGACTGCTTTTGGCTGATTCAAATATGATTAGACTGCAGTGGCAGAAATACTCATAAAATAGACAGGACACAAGAGACCATAGATTTTCCTGCTGATATTTTGTAGAAAAGAGATGGAATGAATTTTCCTGTTTTAAATGGAACTTAAGTGCTTGGTTTTGCACAAAATAGGGATGCCTATAAGTTGGTCAACATCTTGGAGGGGGGGGTTTCAAATGAAAGAAAGAGCCACACTGTATTTCTAAAAAAAAATATGTAGATAAATAAATTAAATCAAAGTCATGAGATTTATGAATGAAATGGTTTCATCATTCGTTTATTTCAACTATAAAAGGTAAAGCTAAACTCGATCTGAGCAAAGGGGAACCAGGAGTAGGGTCCTGATTTTTCTCTACATGAAGGTAGTTTGCCATTGCTTTCCTCTTTGTTTTTATTTTCCCTGAGTCTGAAGACATCAAACATACACTGTCTATTAGGCATGCTTTGCCAAAATCTTGTTCTGAGTGGGTTTTTTTTAAAGAAATATTTTCTATTTGAAGCTCATTCAGGATGTTTTCATGATAAAATTATCTTTTTTTTGTCTTTAAGCTTTTCTCCCCTTATTTGCCTTGCACGTCATGCTTTATTGTCATAAATGTTTCAAATGGTAGTATTATGATTGCAAAAGATTTTTTAAGCCTCTACACAAATATTTTACTTATTGATGAATTGTTTTATAAATCAAAACAATATATCAGTAATCTACCTGTTAAATTCTTTTGCACCTGATATTTAATTTATAATATATATATATATATATATATATATAATACTTAGGCAACATACTTAAAGACCTTTTTCCACAGAGAAATCAATCAAATCAATGCAGCTTTGATAATTCCTTATAAATCAAATTTTCATTTATATCAAGGGTCTTTGGTTATGATACCAAAAATTTTCTCATAAAATATTAGTTTATGGTGATTTTGCATGTGGAGATTACTGTTTTCTGTTCTGTTGGGCCTTCTTATACAGTGATCACAGTTGTTAACATAAAAGTAACCCCATCATTTTACATTTTAGCATTAATCTTAAGTCAATTTGTGCATTGAGATTTTAATTAACACATATTTGCCTTAGCATCCATATCCCTTCAGAGGTTAAGTTATAAATTCATGTTTTAATCTGAAGTAAAGAACTTCATTGATCTGTGGCACATGAATGTATCAATTGAATGAATACATGTTAAAATGCATGGATACAAAAGTTCTTATGCTGAACTGTGGCATGGACTGTGTGGTGTAAATTTGTTATTACAGACAGTCATATTCAGTACATTTATATAGCTTAAGTTCAATTTGTTTTTTTTTTGTTTTTTTTTTAAGAGTTCTAGTGGATTTATATTCTAAACTTATTTCATAGTTACTATGCATCATATATGTGGAGTTTTAATAGTCTCTTACTCAAACAGCTCTCTTAGGGAGAATTTTCCTCTGCATAATTTTCTGCAAAAGAAATTGGGATTTTACATGTGAAGATCATAAAGTGAATGTGGAATCCATTTTCTTGTTTGAAATTATGAGTTGCAAAACTAGGATCTAGACCTAAAGATTTCAAAGTTTTTTGTAAAGTCATACTACTGCACATGCATTTCATCATAGTTTACGATTCTGTAAAGATAGATAGTTTGGCTGAAGTGTTTCTCAAGATAACCTATTCATTTAGTTTCATGTTTTTGATATTAGTCCTTGAACAGAAACAAACAAAAAAACAACAAAAACAAGCCAATCTATCATATGTGGGTGCAGCTGTTGAACTTATTGACAGTGACACAAGGATTGTTACACACTATAAACAAGAGCAAAGAAATGTAGAGCTGTGATTTTTGTTCAAGAGTTTGTTTACTTTTTACTTGAATATTAAAAATGATAAAGAAATATAATGTTATATGTTTACACATTCAGATTGTAATTCTTCAAATCTTTCTACTAATCTGTTATGGTTTAAATTTCTCTTTTTAAATTCAAGAAGTAAAGTCACCGATTGCAATGAATATCATTTAGACATCCGTTTCTTCTTCTCTTTACTTCAACAGGCATCATGTAGAGTTGTGATCAAACAGCATTCGGTGCAGGTTTGGTACAAAGGAAAATAGTGCAATAATTGCCACACATTTTCTTGAGATCTCATACTCAGGATTAATAAATGCAGGGAAAATTTAGGATATATGTATCATTTTCCATATTAACGGAATTAGTTAATGGTCTATGAAAAGTCATTTTACCTTTATTAATATGGACTTTTGTGATTGATTTTTTTTAAATAGATTTGAAAGATTTACTTGGTGCATAGTTTTCATGCAAAAGGTACCACGGATTTTTGTAGCTCCTTTTTTTTTTACTGTGCCAATTGCACTAGTAGCAATACATGTAAAGATATCTCAATTCTCTTTTCTACTGAAATCCAAGTTAATCAAAAGCTTTTTACACAACTTCAGAGCAGAAGTTTTAAGAAAGAATTATGTTTAACTAAGCATGCTTAGGGGCTGGCTTTTTTTTTCATTTTTCCGAAAATGTTGTCTTAAACTTGGTTGGAATTTAGCTGGGTTTTGTTATCAAATATTATCATACATTCCAGCTATATTAGGTTGAACATGGATTCCTCTAATTCTCAATGGCCTTGAATTCATCCGAATTCCCCCTCTGATTCTTTCTTTGTTTCTCTTATTTTTGCTTTTTCACCAAACTAGTTCAGTGTCATAACATATTCATCAAACAATCTGCCTTAAAAAAAAATTCCTTGACCAGACAGGCAGCCTTGTATAGAATTCAGTCTGAGCCTGAACTTGCACCTACAACTTGTCATAGAAGAAGAACAGCGTTAGTATGAGAAGTAAGAGATTAGAGAATAGGGAAGGGGATTAGAGAGGAGTAGAAACTGAAAATGGCATTATGAGCAAGTTTAGGAGGGAGAGATCTGGGTAAGAGAATAAATACATGTAATAGGAGAATTATAAAAATGGGTGGGTGGGGGGCTTTGCTGAAAGTTGAGCAGGGAAAGGACAAGAAAGAGTCTAGAAAATAAGAAGTAGAATCATAATATCTAATGGAGGAGAATGATTGTCATTTGGTGAAGAGGGAGTAACATGAGAAGGGTGAGGTTTGGGAAGGGGAGGGGCAGAACAAAGATAAGTAAGAGCAGATTTTTTTATAGGTATTGTCGTGGTAAAGGAAAGATGTTTAGGAAATATGAAATGCATTAACGAAAGATCAGATTATCTTTCTTATGAATTATGCATGCTCATATAATTATAAATGTCTGATTTCTATAATGATTACAACTAAAAAGGGAAGTAAATCATTCAAAATTCATTAGAAAATGCTGTTGTCCTTGAATGCTCAAACACGACTTTCTCAAACGTATCGAAAAATTATCCAAACAATTTGAGGAATACATTCAACTGTTCCTGTAATGTATAGCTAATAAAAGATAGTGTACTGTTGGATTTTTTAAATTACAAATTAATCTCAAATAGTTTTAAGTACCCCATTCTATTTGTAATTTCCTTGCACATTCAATAAGACTAAGAAAACAAATTTTTGTTTGAAAATTCAATTGTAACATAGGCATAAAGATTAAATTATGATGTGATGCTTTTTAATTTATTATGTAGACATTTTCCTTCAAAACAACTCTTTCTTAAGTATGAATCATTTGCTATTTTATGAGCAAAAAAAAAAAAAAAAACCCCAGGGCAAACCATTTTTTTCCAAAGAGATTATTAAAGGTTCATACCACTATAAAGGCATGTTCTTTGTAAAGTTCATTTTTGTTTACTGGATGACGAATGAACAGAGGTGGCTTAGGGTTGAAATGTCTGCCTTTAATATATCTACACGGGCTATCCGCATGGGTTCGATCCCCATTCATTTAAGGGTGATTTTAAGCTTCACCTTTTATTTCCCACCTTGCTCAATAGTGGGTTGTTTTAGTTTAAGAAAATCCGGAGATCACCCTGTTGAGGACTGGCAATATCAAACATCAATTTGATAAACAAGGAAATTATAAGTATGACTGTAATTAACATACAGAGTTTACAGGCGTCTATCAGATTTGTTCACAGATGTTTGTTAATATTTCTTTCTTTCTTTTTTTGTCATTATCTGACTAATCAAAGTATAGACTGAATTTCTAGCTTAAGTTTGCCTTTGACCAGCATTATTGTAATGTAAAAAAGACTCTTTATTAAAGTCAATAACTCTTAATGCCAAATTTATATATGTATATAGTTTTTAACTACCCACTTATGCTGGTGCATTTGCTCCAATGAGTCTTTCCAAACTTGTTGAGGTTATTGATTTAAATATCGGGTAATGAATGGAGCTATTCAGATACATGTTTTAGCAAAATTGGCCCTTTCTTAAATCAATGATTTCTTAAAATCTTATTTTTTTCATGTTTCATATTGTTACCATGATCTAGTTGGTAAACAGAGGTGCCTTACTAAGTTTATTTCAGTGCATTTTTTTTTAATAATTGAAACAAGAGACATGAGTTTTCAAATGTTCAGAATGGAATCTTTATAATGTTCTTAAGAAAAAACCAAAAGGGTATAACATGATTTAGAATTGTTTGTGTGTTCAGTCATAGCTATTACATTCCAGCTACATGTCATGTTGGTTTAATTTGCATGAATTTGAAAAGAGATACAGCACAGAATGTCATTAGAGATATTTAGAGTTTTTGTCTGAAGTGTGAAGCAAAGGCTTTTGATCACTTATTACGTTATATTTGTTCATTCTTTCTATATAAATGTATCATGTATAATTAGGATCCATCTAATAAGCTTGCATGAATCTGTGAGAACTGAAAATTTTCAATAAGTTTATATACACAATAATAAGATATGAAGATTGCTGCAAAAAGAACTCAATTATGTTTCACTCTTTTTTTCTTTGTAGATTTTTTATTTAATTGTAAAAATGGTCTGACAGAGACTCTAAATACTTAAACACTTAATGAGATGTCTGTCACCAAGTCCCAAAAAAGTGCCAATTATGCATTCCACATCTTTTCGCGTATGATGCATATATCATACCCTTTTAAAAGCTAATGCTGTTCACAACCAAGAATTGCGGGTTTCATAACCAGGTAAAGGAGACTCAATCTCTTTTTTGAAAGGTCAAAAAGCATTTCTTGGAGCTTTTGTATGAATTCCTGTGCTGTTGCTGGTCCAGTCCGTGGGAGAAGCACTGATCTTCCTGTAAAAAACTAAATGAGAAAAAATTGATTCCACTATTTGTTGCTTTTATGTTATCATATCACAAATTTACCATTTAGAGCATGTTTCACTCAGATGTGGTGCTTTGCACAGTCATTAATAATATTATATGCTGCACTCTTCTAATTTTTTCTTCCACTTTGACATTAGTTTAATTTAGAAATTTTAAAGGCACTTTTTATTAAAAATTTCATGCATTAGATTGTTTAGTTTATAAAGGTTTTAATAATAAAAATATGCTTTCGCAGACTGCAAATTTGGCATATGATTAGGAATGGCAATAATACACTCCGCCCTATTTCAGTTTTCATTCTATGATGGAATTGATCAAGCAATAATTATTTGACCTTAGATAGTATAGTGTATGTTGAATTTCTGAAGAATGTGGAGGGCATTTTTTTTAGAGATGACAAAACCAGCATATCTTAATAATTTATCTTAAAACTGATGAAGTTTGGCAAAATCATTATTATTCGATCTAACAAATTTGATTATTACACATGTAATTGTTTGAGAATTAATCAATATCACACGCTCATATGTCAACTTTTGTGTAATGAATACAAACGTCTGCATATCTCTAAAGGACTGAAAATTTCAGACTATCAAGATGTTTTTCTTATCCTCGCATTTGCACTGAATCTCTATTTTGAATTGTTTTATCATATTAAATATGCTTTTAAAATCTTGTTAATGCATTAATTACAATTTTTTACTATTTAAGTTTATCATTTTTCTTGTTTAATATTAACCTTATGTTGAGATGTATTTCTACATGCTTAAGATTGAAAAAAGAAGATTTTACTGTTATATTGCAGCCAAAAGATGGCAGATGTTTGCATTGAGGGGAAAAAATGAGAGAATTGACAAAAAGTTCATGTAGTTGTGGCTTGAAAAGATGTAGATGTGAAATGTTATAACAGATGTGGGGGGGGTTATTTATACATTCCTTGTTGGCCTGGGCTTTCTTTTTTTGAAAGAGAATTGAAATAAATTTTAAATTACAAATCTTTTAAGTTCTCTTGTGTTTAAGTTATTTTTGCATTAATATGGATTGGTGGATGAAGAAATAAAAATACCAGTGGGTCTTTTATACATATACTGTTCCAGTCGCCACGATTGCTGAGATGAAGTTTATTTCTTCACAAAAGTACTTTTAAAACAAATTCCTTAAAAGTGGAACGTCTTAAGCCTAAGGAATATAACCTGGAAGTGCACTGTGCATTCAGATAAAATTGATTGATTTATGTATAAAAAACTCTAAATTTTAAGATCTAAAGAGTAATTCTGACAAATTTATTGTACCGGTATACGTCTTGTGCAGCAACACTTAAGTACATGAATAGCAAATTATAGAATGATGCAGGGACTGCATCATCAACACAGTATTAAGAGAAAAGATCATCATTGCCTTTCTCATTCTACCCCAGGATGTTGCCGCCTGCAAACTTTCTGCTCCTGTCTATCCTGGGCCGGCTTTCCTCAGTGCTAATCACACTCTTACTCTGGTGGAGAAGAAAAAAAAAAGTTACTCTAAAGGCCTACTCTATATTCAGTGCTGATGCCTTTTTAATAAATTTCTTATACACTATACATTTGGATGTTTTGAAATCTTTACAGTCTCTTTTGGGATTTATTTGGCTATTTAAGATGCAGAAATTTTTGTGCCAGGCAACTGAAAGTTAAACCTTTCAACAAACTCTAGCATTGTGCCTAGTGTATCCTGTGTGGGCCTTAAAAAAATACTATAACAGTGCCTTTCTTCTCATCAAATATATTTTTTATGGGAATTTGAAGGCAAATCCACTAACATTTTCTAGCCTTTGGTATTTACAAAATTGTTTAACACATAGATCTTCTTGGAAACATTCAGAAAAAGGAAAGTTACCAATCCATAATGCCCACGTTTTTTTTTTTGTTTTGTTTTTTTTTTATATAAAAATAATATGTTTAGCCACTCAAAGACTAAGTAGCTACTTTGCTCACAGCAAAAAGAGACAAAATAAAACAAAAGGATTTTGTATGCAGAAAATAAAATCCGATCGTTTTTATGTAATTCTACTGACCGCCCTTTTACTTTAGTTTTTAGATGTTTTATTCCCATTCAAATGTTTATTCCTAAAAGCCATGGTAACAGTGAAATCAGTTGGGAAAAGCATGCTTTCTGCTCTTACCCTTGAATTGGTGAGAGCCCTGTATCCATAAACATATATTGTACAACTGATACTATGATAACAAGTGGAAGATATACTTATCTTGTTTTTTATACTTTGCTCAGCAAAGGATTAAATCCAAGATTTATCTCATTGGTACCACTATTGTAACTTTTGAACAATTTTTTTTTACAAAAACAATATTTAATAATAATACCAGAATTAAAGCAACACCCCTGTATTTAAAACAAAAATAAAAGTAAACAAAAAAAAACAACAATTCTATCTGCTTTGTTTAGTAAACAGATTTTAATTCATATCATGGCATTAATTTTGTTTCAATAGTTTAAAAAAAAAAAAAAGAACAAATCAAAGGCACTTAGAACATATGTAGATGTGATTTATTCTGTTAATATGATGTAAATTTTATCTGCTTCTTTAAATTGAGCTGAACTGTTAGGATATGCATGACAAGATAAAAAAGTTAAACATGCTTCCCTTCCCCTCCACCCCCCACCCCCAAAAAAAAAAGAAGACAACTTTGATGATAAATATTTAGAAAAGTAGCAATAGTTACAACTTAGAATGTTACTCTACCTTTTGCTAGAGCTACTTATTCTGAACAATCATTGTATATTACTTTTCAATTGATAATCATCCTATATATAAAGAAAGATACTAACTCTTTCCTTATGTGTGTACACATGTGCTAGTATGAGGAAAATTTACTACTTGATGTAAAATCTGTCACGAGGGGCAAACAAAAAACAAAACAAACACAGAAAACATGGCTCCTATAAATTTTGTTTAGAATCAATGATGATATTACACAATCTTTTTTTTTTGTTTGTTTGTTAAAGCTAAAAAAAGAAATGAGGGAAAAAAAACAGTTTGAGAGAAAATGTATGACTGAACTAAACGAATGCAGTGCTATTTTCAATTCATTCTTTATGAAAGTAAATCCCAAAATCAAAGTTACATAAACCAAAATGAACTTCAAAATTTACACAATTTTATAGCAAATAATACATAAAGGTTAATATTATGTACAAGCAAAAATCATATCAACAGTTATTTTAGCACCATTCAACAGGACTCAATAGCTTTGAGTTAGTTTTATCATTCACGAAAGGACATTCATATAAGCATGAATTGATCAAGTCATTATGCTGTGGTCACATTTATACATATTAAAAATGTTTCAAGTTAAGATTTATCTTGTACAAGACATTGAGTATTTGACATTTAAATTTTTTTTTTTTAATAATAGTGGTACTTCTTATGAGTGGGATCTATACAAAATTCAAGCATAAGTCTTACAAATTAATACAATTTGAAAATTTTATAAATTGTCAAACTTTGAATGATGCCATAAAAGTTTAGTGTGTCTTCAAGTGGGAATGTTGTTACCTTAAGGGCTGAGGACATAATATGCCCTGTAAATTATAATGAGAAAAAAAAAGCAATCAAATTAGTGACAAAAACACAGCAATGACCATAAGTATGTGTTCTCTGTTTTAATCTTGTAAAAAGCACCATCTCTGAACATGAAAAAATCATAAAGTTACAGTCAATTTGACAAAAAAAAGTTAAGTTAAAGATTTTTTAATGTTTGAAATTAAGTTCTCTTTCAACAACAGGTCCATCATAAACATTTGGGCCCTCCTTCTCATTATAAAAAATTGCATTTTTCCTATAACAATAGAAAATACTTCTTGAAAGTTGAATGCAAAAGTTCTGTAATATTTTTCAGGCAATCATATTCTTAAAAAAATTACCTTTAAAAATTTGCAGAGATTTCTTTTATATTAAATGGCCTGTTTATTACATGCAAGTAAAAAGTCCTTCTGAATAACTGTTAGAAATAAATTATATATTATTCACAACATACTTTGTGGTTGTAATAATACTTACAAGTTGATGAATTTGGAATCATAACCTGAATACAACAGGCTTCTCTGTTGTTGGTTTTTTTTGGGGAGTGATTATGAAAAAAGACTGTATTAGCTATTGGAAGAAAATTGTTCTTGAAACAAACTTACTCCTAATATTATATGCAGTTTGATTGAAATAACTAAAAGCTTGTTTCAAACCTTTGCATGCTGCCATACATTTAGTTTATTTTGAGTACTTTTTAGTCTGCAATCGATCTTAACTAAATTTGTATATACTTAACTGTCTGTTTACTATTTTTCTAAGAACTTGTTATGATTGTAGTTCCCAATATGCAAGCTATTACTCTGAAGGTGCTCTTAACATTCTGAGTCGTGGCCATAAAGATATTAAAAACACCTACGATAGTCAAATGTTGAAAAAAATGAGAAAAAATGTTTAATAACACCTCCTATCACAGCTTGGATTTTTTTGTTTCGTTTTGTTACATTTTACTTCACGATTTACTCTTTGTTTCTTTGTTAACTTACATTAGAGACATACTTTAACACTTATTAAGTGACATAGTCACTGCATATTTGTATCAAGATACTTTCATCAGACAACTTCTTGTAGCATATAATTGAGAAACATTGAAAATAATGAATAAAACAAATATTTTTATAATAACAGTCAGTTTGGCACACACACAAAAAAAAAGTTAAAACAATAATGGGTTTCTAGATCTTCGGCGATCTTTGACTTAACAGCGTTAAATTAGTTTAAAAAAAAAAAAAACAGAATAAAATGAGATCCATTTTCTAAAAAATTGTACCTTTGAAACATTTGTGACTGAAATGAAAAGTAAAGGTTTTTAGGAAGCACAAAAGCTTGTTGTGAAGTCACAAAGGTAAAAAAAAATATGAGCTCTAACACAACAGGATGACAGCGGGCAGAACTGTATGAAGTCACAACAAATTGATGATGGTCAATGCGATGAAATAGGTGGTAAATTGATTATACTTTACTTATAAAACCAGTAAAGAATATAACTGCAAATATTCATGGAAAATTTCAAATAAATATTAAGTATAGTATATACAAACTTGAACTAATTTCAAAATATTTAAAATAATTACAAAATGTTACACCAATTTACAAATCGGGGATGAGGAGCAATTCTGAATAAGTCAGAATGCTTCAACTTTTTGAGCCTATGCAATCCCCCATTATATTTTATTTTACACAGAGACAACAAAAAGAAGAGTTCAGAGACAAGTAGCTGATGTTGTAGACGGAAAGGCATTATGTGCATCATCAGCGTGATGTCAGAAATAAGAGACAGTATAATAATGGATAATATATTGGGTTTGTGAATTTTTTCTAAATTTCATGAAAGAAAATCTAAGCCTTTATTTTTCCCCAATAACTTATGCTGAGCTCAAGCACAGTAATTTTTAGGGTTGATTTGTTTGTATTAAAAGTTTATTACAAACAAAAAAAAAAATCAGTTTTGAAAATCATTGTGAAATTATCCAAATACACAGTTAACACATGTCTATTTGAGAATCAAACTAAAACAAATGTTTTGAAATTAACTAATTACTATTTAATTTATCATGATTCAATAATATTTTTCTCTTTTTTTTTTTGAGGGACAAATAAGGTATATAAAACAAATATAAAAAAAAAAACGTCATACCCTTTAAGCAAAAAGGCAATAGTATGCAAATTGTATAATAAAAAGTTCTGTGTATAAGTACTTATGCATTGGTCATAAGAAAACAATTTTGATGTATATGATCTTGATTTCACTGTCATTTCTTGGTCTTTTTTATTGGTGGTGGACCCATTTTAGGCGACTCAACACTAGGGGGTGGTGCGAGTTGTAAAAGCTGAAAGTGTATATAATCAATATCAGAAAACAAAAGAAAATTTAAAATGTTAACAGTCAAAAGTACAAGTTCTTTAAAGAATAAGCTTTGCACATGATATCATAAGGGAAAAGAGTAAGATTTACTGTGCCCATTACATGGTGTAAGATCATTTGATTTTTCTGAAAATCATTATTTATAGTGGCAAGGAGAACAAAAAGTGCTGATCTAGTCACAGAAAAGTGAAACTTATTTGCCTTATAGGCTTTACCCTGCAGCTTTAACAACAAAGATGGTATAAATTATTTTTTTCTTGAGTATTTTTTAAAGAAAAATCTAATTTCAAGCACAAGACCTCCAGTCATTGTTGCAAACACACGTCTCAAAGACCAGTTGCAAAGCGAGAGTGTTTTAAACTCACCGGTGTTCCACTTAGTGAAACTGGAACAGGGATGGTTATAATCTGTTGGCCTGAAAACAAAAATACAAAAAACAGCCCATAAATTGCAAAGAAAATGACAGAAAAATGAAAATTTTAGTGGTGATAGTCATAAATTGTCAAATAAAAATTTGAAACTGAATTAATTCATACTATTTGCCCAACTTGTCAAAATTTAAGTCAATTTAATGATCCTAATTATTTTTATAGGTGCCTGCTCTTGAAGGTAAAAGACATCACATTTAGGGAGGTTTGAAAAGGATTAAAAAAAAAAAAGAAAGGTTAAGTACCAGATGCTTGCTCCGCTGGTGTCATTGAAATTGCTGTTGCAGGCTGCTGAAAATTAAATATTGTCCTCTCTGTGTTCTGTGTTGGGGTGGCATACACAACACCTTGGGGAGTCTGATACATTACTATACCTGGTGTCATACCTGAGATAAAGAGAAAGAACAATGAACAAATTACTTTTTTATCATCCCAACAGAATAATAAGTACTCCAAAATAATGAGATTCCAATTTGCAAAAGTCCAAGGCACACTCAATCACTTCAAACATTTTCCAAGAAAGCTGGTGCTGATATATTTCCATAAAATGTTGGGCATATATTTCAGTTGTCAACCTCATTTTGTTTTCAACAAAAATTTATAAAATATATTTATGCTGACCCCTTTTCAAACACTCACCAAGGTTTGAATAATGCCAACATATATAAAAACCCTAATAGATTAATTTCAGTCTCATTAGACCTGTTTGACATATCTGCTTTTGAGCCATTTGAAATTTAAATACACTAGATTTTTCTGAAAGATGGTTGACATGTGGTTTCACACAGGCAGCACCCTCTTTGTTCACTGAAATGTTACAAAGCCTTGCCTTGCACAAGCCCCATTAAAGAACACCAATGACACCTTCGGTTTGGCTAGATAGGGGAGGGGGGTGGGGGAGGTGACAGTTTTCCCACCAGATTTGTGAACAGGTCTTGTGTCTTTTTCTCAAAACTGTTTAAACTCATTAATGATAATTCAGAATATATGATTGTATAATTAGAAATGTTCCAAGAAAGAACAGCTTCAAGATACTGATTACCTTGCATGATGTTAATGGCTGAGGGAGTGCCTGCAGGAAGAGGGGTATTCAGCTCTCCTGACTGATTGCTTTGTGAGCTGGAGGAGTGTTGATCTGGAAAATAAATGTTATAAAATAGTTGTTATAATGAATAGAAACTGAATGTTTTTTATTTTCTTAAGAGTTTTTCCCCCTCAGTCTTTAATTCTTCTTGACCTAACGTTCCTCAAAATTGTCATGGCTTTCTTTTTCTTATATTATACGCTGTCATATTCCTCTCTTTTTCTCTTTACTACTTGACCAAAACCTATAAAATTTATTAAAATGATGCAAAAAAGAAAAAGTGAGGAATAAAGATATAAAGATAATAACAGAACAAAGTAAGCGATCACGATCAACTTAAACTTTAAAACAGGATGTATGCTTTAAAATATAATGCCTCCATAATCAATGCCTTTATAAAAGGAGTTGTTTTACTGAAACTTTATTTCAATGAAGTACTTATGTGAAGTAATTCCTATAACAGATGTCTTAGATAAATACTTGGCTGAAAGGAATTATTCATACACAGACAAAGAAGGAATAAAGACAGAAGCAATAGTTAATTTAGATCTAAGATATGACAAACAAATAAGGAAGATATTGTTTATTTTCATTCCCTTCTCGGAAAAGAATAAAAAACTCAATTTATTTGACCAAACATTTTCCTGATGATTTTGCAAGGGAAAAAAAAGCCAATGCCTTGTAACTTGTATTGTCGACTACAATATTTGATGAAGCAGAGCTCTCAGTGATCACATTACATACATCTTAAGATTCTAGCAGAGACTATCTGCTTGTCAAAAAAAAAAAAATGGAAAAAACATTAACTTACTATGAGCCAGAGTGTACTTTCAACTCAAGTGTGTTTGATGACAGACACCCCAAGACAATACTTACTATGCAGTGCAGAAACCACTTGACTGAGTGAGGCCTTCACAACTCCCTGCCCTTGAGGGGCTTGGCTAACAGTCACTGGTTGAACCACACTCTGTGTTGTTGGCTGGATATGGAATCCTAAGTAAATTTAAAATGTTCAAAAAGTGAGAAAACATCAGATGATGCCAAAATGAATAAGCACCACTGAAAATGTAAAATCGAGTCCTCAACAAATTGAACAAGAAGCACACATTTCAGCAAATATTGAAGTCTTACAACATAAATGGTGGGTCACTGCTGAGGGCACAATCCTAATGGAAAAACTATTGTTTAAAATAATTCAACACTTTTAAGACTTATATTTTCTTTTTCAGACTTCTAAAATAAACCATTAATTAAATAAAAAAGGTATGGAAGCAACCTCAAATATTTTTCATATCTGCTTGAATTTTAAAGGTGTGGCATTATTTTATGCGGATCAGGAAATGAAGGCAATATTTTTGTGGAACATTGATTAAAAAAAAACAAAACAACCAACTTACTCTAAAGAGGATTTATGAAATTTTCTGACTTTAATTTTTCTTCAACAAAATACTTTCTGATTACATTGAAATCACTGAAAATATATATTTTCAGATGAGAGAAGCTTATTCATGAGATTTGATAGGCAAAAAAAAATGCAAAGGATAACACTTTTGTGGCTAAAATTTTCCATGCATGCTGCTCTATCATATAATGAATATCAGACTTGATCAATATCTTCAATGAGCAAACAGATCATGTATTGGAATGAATCTTTTATCTTAAACCTCCATAAAAAAATAATAATAATAATAATAATAATAATAATAATAATAAAAAAGAAAAATATTCATAATTATAAATATAAATAAAAAGATTTGAACTGGAATTTCATACCCTCCAGTTATTTTATACTGTAATTCAATTTAGTTCATGTGACTCAATAGGTCTGTATGTCTGTCCATAGATATAATGTGCAACTGGTTTTGAACATCAGTATAGCCAACTACTTTAGTCAAAAAATATTCTCGACTAAGTGATACACTCTGTATGCTTAAGCATAAAAGAACTATTATTTTATTATTATATTTAACAAAATAATCCAGCGCATTTGGAGCTGACTCACCTTGAGGAATTATCATTGGGAGCTGCATGACATTACCAGGCGGGATACTAGCGACTGTGCTAAGATTACTGGAGACAGTGCTACTGTTGTTACTGCTCGTAGTTTCTGCTACACTAGACTTGAGGCTTTGAAGCATGTTATTTGTCAGTGTCAGAAGTTTCGTTTTTGCAGAAGCAAATGACGGGTCAGGAGTATTATCTTTTGGGCTACCCTGGACAGCAGAGACTTCAATAGCAGTTGGCTGTAAATAGATACAAGCATTGAACATATCCATGAAATGAACACTTTAAAGAACTAAGCTGACATAAGAAATTCTTTATTTATTTACATCTTTCAAAAGTAAAGGGAAAAAATTTAACTGATCATATTATACTTACTCATACAATGCATCTTTCAATTTAAAATGAAGAGCAATATTGGAAGGCTTCATTTTATTTTATTTTTTTTTTCTTGTATGGAAAGAGACAAGTTGAAATAATCCATCATACAACACCATGAAAAATGACTTTATCATACGACCAACATCGTAGAAGAACGAGTTTTGGAGGAAAATGTTACATCACTTTGGTTATTTATTTTCATGACGTACCAGAGATGTGGCTACCTCTCTGACAGTGATGGTCTTGGGTGCATGCGTGACTGGTACCTGGACTAAAGAGCCTGGGTTGATGGGAGTTGGTCCTGCATATACTGGCTCACCAGGCTGTAATGATACAAGACATTAATTAGTTTGTTGTTGTTGTTGTTTTTCACTCCAAATCCCGAACATATATCTATACTTTTTTGAACAGCACATCATGAAATTATAAAAGAAATAACGTTGACCTAACCCAAAAAAAAAAAAAAAGCAGTAATATGTAGTGATTCCTTAGTAAAACACTCTTAGTGATGTAGAAAATACAGGCAACTTCCATTTATATCTCTAACTAGACATATTTTTCGTTTCTTCCATTATTGGTTGCAATTTTCCAAGTTAACTACACGATATGTGGAACTTCGGATTTAACGGAATATTATATTCATGTGGTCGAAACACGTGGTTACTTATTGTATCAAAATTTACAATACAGGCTGACTAGGAATTACAATATAGTCCTTATAGTAGATCTTGGGCCTCGACAGGCTGACTAGGAATTAGTATATAGTCCTTATAGTAGTTCTTGGGCCTAGTTTTCCTTTTTTTTTAAGTTCATTGTTTCAACCTATTTTATGATCCATAATTTTATGCATTAAACAATTTTCCAAAGATATTCAATCATCGGAAAAATTCCAACCCATCTAATAATACCCACTTGAGACTTTAAAAATCTTCAGACTGTGCTTAAACATAATGGGTCGGGGATTTGTTCGTTAGAAAAGATAACTGGCGGTTTGTATTGAAACTAAAATTGATTCATATTCAAGATTACATTTAGTTCAAACTATTTTCATTCTCACGGCATTTCCCAAAGATGTGCTGAGCCCCGGTTTAATGGTTGCTATAACATAAATCAATAGGCTTAGCGTCTGCAGAAGCCCAAACCTTTTCAAAAGCACCGTTGTTAAGGAACAAAAATCAGAGCTGCGCAAATTGAAGTAAAAAGTTTAAAAAAAAAAAAAACGCGCTAGAAAAGAGGGAAAAAAAGATATTTTTGTAATATCAAACGGAGCATCATCTATTTGCTTCTGGTTATTGGCACCCAAACTGCATAAAATTAGTGTCTATGGGTTGACCTTGTACTTCGTATACATAAAAGTATGCAAAAGAGCATTCATACTATTTGAAATCAAGTCATAGTTAGTTTTGTAAAAATGCAAATCTATTTATGAACCTTTTTATGATGAACGTACAAACAAACAATAAAAAAAAAAAACCGGAGTTCCAGCATTTTTGCGCGAATACAATGAGCTTTCAGAAGTATCTTTAAAAAAATTGACAAAGTATTTAATTACAGATCTCTTGAACTGGCCCAGACATACGGTCACACGATTTGTGTATCATAGCTCTGCAGCGATAGACCTTTAACTTTCAATCAAGAGCAATGCTATCATTAGGCCTACAGGGTACAGGCCTAAGGTTTGCTGAGCTCCATTAGGCTATAATGTAATCAGGTCACCAGATCATATTCACACGCGTTACACCGATCCTAACATACATATATATTTTTTTTTCCTTCAAGACACTCTTCATTTTATGGAGTTTTTTTTTTTGTGTGTGTTAATTATAATGAATCCAATGAATTTGATATTTAGATGGTGTCGTACCGACTAAAAGGTGTCATATAGTAATTATGACGGTCTGGTCCTTGAGGTCTGCTGAAATAGAAAAATCCCAAGCTTATGTCCAAGTGCAGAAGAAGAAGAAGAAGAAGAAGAAGAAGAAGAAGAAGAAGAAGAAGAAGAAGAAGAAGAAGAAGAAAAAGTAGTAGTAGTAGTAGTAGTAGTAGTAGTAGTAGTAGTAGTAGTAGTAGTAGTAGTAGTAGTAGTAGTAGTAGTAGTTGTTGTTGTTGTTGTTGTTGTTGTTTTTGTTGCACTAATAGTGGTATTCCTGAAATTTCATGAATTTGTGTGAAGAGATAAAATATCAAAGAATAAGAATAATGTGTTAAAAAATGAAGGTATGTAGAAAACTATAAGTTATTTGATTGTGGTTTTTTTTTAAATCCTGACCTATGCCCTGTGACCATAAATTTTCTGAATAGAGTGCATTTATTCTCTTACAGTGAAAACTATACGTATGTTTCAAAATCAAGCTTTCTTTTAAAAAAGTTTAAGTTCGTTTAAATGTTTTTTTTGCACCAACTTGTTTCGGTATGGAAAAAAAAGGACACACACAAACAAATCTCTTTCACCATTAAATCAAATCTTAATACGTTTGTTGTTTTTATCTATGAGACGCTAAATAAGGTCAATTACATCACCAGGGTAAATCTATTTGCTCGTATGAGCAGCTGGTATTGCAACACGTGATGCTATTGTTCAGACAACTGCGTTTATCAAAACACTTGTATGAGTAGGCCTAAACTTATACTTCACAATCACCGTCGCAATTATTGTAAAAATCGTCTAAATAGGTCATTTCTCTTACATGGTATTTTTTAATCGTTACACTGAAAGCTAGTATACTATAATGCGTTAAATGTGTAAACTAACAAGTATGTGCAGCGAGGAGGCACTGTGTAGGTCCGGCCTCGAATTGTACAAGCTGAGGTACAGGAATGAACTTGATTCTACATTATTTTTACGTCTTCCACTGTCTTGATAAGGTAGCCAGCTTAAAACACGAAACAAATACAAAAGGGAATGAGAATTTACTTTCTTCCTGACTTGAACTTGCGAACCTCTGAGAGTTCACATTGACGATAGTGCCTTGGAACAGTTTTGGTACCTTAGTCCTGGTGCTATCGCTTGATGTGCTGAGAGGATAAAAAGCTGACCCATGATCTTGCCAATGTACTGATAAGATTTCGATCGCATTCATACAGCATGAAGTTTTCTTTCCAGAGATGATAGAGAACATCGCTAACCATGCCTAGTCGGTCTAAATGATTATAGATCAGTTCGGCACCCTTAATGGAAGACAAGACTAGGCCAGACTACCCAAGCCTGTGCTACAGACTCTGATTTCAAGACTTCTTCGAGAACAGTAAAAACCGATCATGATTAAATCAAAGTTAAACCCTTAGCAGAAAGACACTGACTGGGTCCTCATTTGCTTTACTGCACGTACCAGTAAACAAGTCTGAAGTCAATGAAATAATAAAAAAAAATGATCAAAAGTAAATACAATTTAGCATGTATTTTAAAAAGCACAAAAGAAACTAAGAAACTGACATGAACCTGGTCAATTTTCATGAAATCAAAATCAAAGCCTGGCGTCAATGAGGTCATTACCACTATAGCCTTGCTTTGCTAGTGAAAAAATAAGCAAAAGGGAAGACATCAACTCGTGTTTAACGTTTATTTTAAGACTGGTGCAACACAGATCATTTTACTTATGATTCAATCGCACTGCTTTGATCACTTTAACTTGCGCCCTTATCACTATAAATAAGGACGTCTTGCAATTTTTAAAAAGCAATCAGCTTTTTATCTTTTTTTTTTTTCATAGTGTTGAAACTTTTTAAGGTAAATTTTAAGTTCCTTTACTTCCCAAACTAAAACACACGATTATCGGTCTGACTCGGAAAAAATGTTCCATCGTCGTTTTGATCACATTAAAAAAGATATCTAGACTGTATATACACAGTCTCTGAACACCAAACAATGCAAAATTCGTCTTCGTGTGTTTGTATCTCTATTTTTTCCATGAGTTCATTTTGTTTGAGGCATATTCGTCGGCTCGGATTTTGTGCTAAATCGCAGTAAAATAAGTATGTTTTTTTTCCCAATAAGTCAGAAAAGCCATTTGAAACTTTCGAAGGGTTAGTGGATCTATGAGAGTGCTCAACATAAAGCCGACATTGAATATTACTACTCTGTACGGTATATTTTTCTTTTTAAAATTGTTTATCCATCTATCATTTTGATTCAGCCACAACAAATTACATCACTATCCCAACTTGCTTTGTTCTACTGGTATGCCAACACTGGTTATATACATGTATAATGCCTGTCTGCTGTGAGATATCTGGAAATACAATGTATCTCTAAACTTTAAGCATATTGCTATAAAACAGTCCAGTGGAATGATGATGCTTTCTAAACGGAATTGGATCTAAGGCCAACATCATCAAGTTACTTTAGTACGAGAGAGGGAGAAAGAGAGAGAGAGAGAGAGAGAGAGAGAGAGGGGGGGGGGGAGAGAGAGAGAGAGGGGGGGAGAGAGAGAGAGAGAGAGAGAGAGAGAGAGAGAGAGAGAGAGAGAGAGAGAGAGAGAGAGAGAGAGAGAGAGAGAGAGAGAGAGAGAGAGAGAGAGAGAGAGAGAGAGAGAGAGAGAGAGAGAGAGAGAGAGAGAGAGAGATCCAACCATGCAGGTAAGTTACGTGCATCACAAACATGGGAGAATGGAAGCTTAACTTACTGAATGCCATATATAGTAGCGGATTGATACAGGGAGATTGGAAGTGTTAGTGAAAAAAAAAGAAAAGAAAGGATATTTCTTTACAAAGATTCGAAACCTATTAGGGCGGTCAGCATGATTTGTATCTAGTGAAAGTGATAATGTGCTCATAATGTGCTGATACGGTCTTCTTCATCACATTGTTAAGTCAATGAAAAATTTGCGCATAAGTCCAACTTAAATAAAAAAAAAAGCAATGACATTGAAGGCAGTACTTGTATGCACACTAAGATGTAGGCATAAAATTGTTTGAAATTATTTTCATAAAGCCTATTACATTAAAGCAATATCAGACATGCTCTACGTATCAAACAAAGCATATTAAGCAGGGCGAAACTGGAAAGACGAGACGTGTACAAACTGCTCATGCGAATATCAGGGTGGGTGTCCTAACCCCACAACCACCGGGAAAGGGGAGGAGGAAAGGAGACATCGGGATGACAGAAAGGTCAACCAATAAAGCAATGGACTGACAGTGCAGAGGTTCCAGATTCAAATCCTGGATAGGGCAATCTAATGGTGGGAACGTAAGCCTGGTAGCAACTCCTATTCTTACACTTGACGAAAGCCTTTAAACGCAGACCTTTGCGGCATAACAACAATTAATCGTTGCCTCTGAGGCTGAAGTGCTCAACTTCTGCTACATAAGTCTCCAATATTTTTTTAATCAAATATCAAATCTCTCATAGTATATATATATATATATATATATATATATATATATATATATATATATATATACACACCCCCACACACACACACATATATATCTACAAACATGGATACGTTTTCACTAGAATGTTTCAAGGCCTTTCAATTCTGCATCTTAGATTTTACACACTGGGGTTTTACATCTACTTTTAGATCTAGCTGCTTCTGAAGGGCACTCGCATGCTCCATTTAGCAAAGATTTCGAGATCCAGGCTTTTGGCTGTACGCTGCCAACTTGAGCTGCAGCAGCCGTGTGAAACCATCCACCTGCCTACAAGACACGAGAGCGGAGCACGCGATCCAGTACAGGCCAGCTAAAGGCATAGAGCCAAATACAGCGAATGTCTGCTGCTTCATTTACCTTGCCATAATACTCAGCCACGGTACAGCCACAACACTGCAATGCTCAAAGAAAGTATGGTGGAGGTTACCTGAGAAACGCTTACTTTGGCGTTGAATGCCTTCTTCGGGACTCACCTTCATGCTCGCCTCGCTTTTTAAAAATATTAACCAAAATTCACGAAGGAGTTCAGAGAAATTTATAGGTACCTACCTACAACAGGAGCGCAATTCAATATACCCGACTAACTTTAAAGTTGTACTGATCATGCCATCCCACCTAAAAGTTAATGTTTTTCTATTGAAATGTCAGTCTGTAGTTCTGGCGAACAGCTGATGAAATAAGTCGTCGATTGTGTGTGTGTGTGTTTTTTTTTTTTCAATTTGTTTAATAAAATGAAAGCAAGACACTTGACGGAGGTAAAACAAGTAAAATGCACCAGAGACATTAAACCTACACAGTTTCTAAAACATAAGAGGCGGTGCTGGAGCTAGAGCTTTGTGTAATTTTAGATATTTCTATCTGAGGTATGATTGTCACATTGTGCATGTGGTACGTACAGAATTTAAAGGGGGGGGGGGGGGGGGAGCGTACTGCAAGGCAACCTAATTCGAGACAACAAAATTAATACATGTGATGTCAGTCGTGAAACAAAAATGAGTGTGCGACAAGGGAAGATAGTAACCACGTGAAACTCCGCTGCAAATACTGCTTTTTATCTGTTTAATTCTAGATTTTTTTATCTGCACGACTAAACTATTATTAATAGAAGAAGGCACAAGTAACCGCCTGCCAACTCTTAGCAATGAAAAAAGAGAGACTTCCATTAGAAAAATAATAGGTGAAGAGGCGACGGACAACATTATGTAGATTGTACAAATTAAGAGACACCATTAAATTTAGCAGTTGAAAACAATTGTTACAAATCAAAGAGCGTAATCTGATTAATTTATTACATAAGTAAGGTTCGCAGTTAATTAATGTAAACACACACACAAAAACCCCGAGTGAAATTCCGTTAAAAGCTACACTGTACAATCATAAAATTTCTCGCATACTGTTAATCTTTATTCACTGACGTTTTATTTCACATTATGGCATTTACGAAGTGAAAGAATATCTTTTCTTATTATCAAGTTAAAAAGCATGACAATACAACCTTTATCCCCAAGAAAAAAAACAAAAAAACTAATAACAAACCAATGACTTGCTGAAATGTTAAAACCGGAATGAGTTTTGCATCCGTGTCTATTTTACATCAATCTTCCTGAGTGCCACTTAACTTCAAGTGCATCGCTTCTCACTGAGTTAAAAGATTGTCAAAGCATGCTTTGGCGATGTATTGAATTTGATTTATGGACTGTGTAATGCCTCACAAGTATCAGAAACTGCGACTCAGATTTCAATTTCAGACTAAGTATGTAGCTGTGTTCTAGGTGCTTTTTTTTTCAAACTTGTTTTCCAAAGCTCTATCCAACATACGGCTGGTAGAATATTAGATTTTCTTAGCATATCATGCGAAGATACCCGAACGAGTAAGTGAGTAGCCTATAGTACCTGACGACGATTTGTTACACAAGATATATTAAAAGATCTACGCTAAAAGTTACTAACCTTAGCAATTTGATCTTCCTCGCCAACGGAGCATGAAAGATCAGTCTCCTCAAAACCAGATGGATTCATTCTTTGCTCCAAAACATTTCCTGTCGTGGCTCCAAGAGCCGGATCGGGGGAGTTAAGGCATGTTTGTATTAAGGCTTTCCCACTTTCACTTGTAATTATTGGCTGCAGTTTGCGAGTAGCAAAGGTGTAGACATGACCTGTCTCACTAGCGACCAAAAGCATCACTTGAGTCCCCGTCAAGGTAGAAAGTTCATAAGCCTGCGAAAATTAGCCGAGCAAAAGTCGTCATTACAATTGTAGAGTATACCGATTGATAAAATAAATAATTTGATCACAAAACAATGACAACATTATTGCGCCCCAGTCAAGTCAAATTGACAGTTGCTCCCTATCAGGACGACGGAAGATAATACACTATGTCTGCTGATGCATGCCATTTCGTCAACAGCCTCTTTTGAGACTCTAGGGCTACAGTTAATTAATGAATACATATTCTCTTTAAAGTATCATTCTTTTTTGTATGGACAATGGATCTGTAAAACTGCAACTGAAATCGAAATACCTCACAAATAAGTATACTGGTAACGAAAATAGGCTTAGGTGCAGAGGAAGATTTGTCTTAACATTATAAAAATTTCATGCGAAATAAATCCATTGCAAAAAGAGTCCAAGGTTCAGATATCTGAACAATTGAATAAATTAAACCCATGGACTTTCAACGATTACTTCAACTCAGATTTTTTTTCGACCCATCCGAACTTATACTCTCTTTTTAATTTTGCCAGTTTGTGTCTGATTTATCCAAAGAAAAAAGATTTCATGAATTATTTCCTTTTTTTTAAAGCACTACAATTGTAAGGCTTAAACTTTTGGTTTTAAAATTCTTGCCTCTTGGCCAGAGGAAATTAAATGTACTATGGTCTGGGTTTAGTTTTACTTGATATATATGTGGTAATAACTTGTAATAACTTATTTATAAAGACCGTTGTTTAAAATTCCGTGTACAAATAACAGCTCTACATTGAAAGTTCAGGTGGAATCCAACAACAATCCTTAATGATAAAAAGTCTCCATCGCAAAATTTATATAAATGGCCTTTAGAAATAGAGTTTTAAGTGTGCCACAAAGAAACCATTATAGTCCAGATTAAATTTTAATCCAAGTCTAACGTTGCTTAATCAGAGGTAGCCTCTCAATTTTGAACCTAGGCCAAGTCTAGACAAGTCTGTACACTCCAGAGCTTTCAATTGCCTATAGCAATCTTTTATTAAAACAAATCTCATGGAATTGTACTGACTACTATAAGTAGTAATTTTTTCTAACCCATTAATCAGTTAACTATTTTGAAGATCCTATACTTACTTACAAATATATTAACTTCATTATAAAGTTTTCATGATAATTCGTTCAATTAAAAAAAATATATGACTACTATTCGATATTTTAAGAGTTGCAACTTTTACCATGCACAACGAAGAGGAAGAGGTATCCAATTGAAATTGCAGTGTGGATTGTTATGACATCTGAACATTACCTTCTGATTCTTTGACTTCTAAAAACATTTTACTAATGGTACTGATAGTGTTGAAGGTTTTGGTGTGTGTGTTTTTTTTTTAAACCTGGCTTTAAAAAAAAAAAAGAAAACGAAAAAAAGGCAAGATGCAGATAGCGTAGGCCTACAATGTATAATTTCTGAACTACGTGAACACGTTTATATAAAATTAATATCTTCTTACTGCTCTCAGTTTAATTTTCCAACTTTACTGAAAAAATACTGAATCAGGTACCGATATGCATCTTCAGAATATTAATGTTTATTATGAGATGCTTAAACTGAAGGCGTTTAGTATAAATCTACCTTCATCAAGACTCTAAGGGCACCGGTACTAAAAAGATAAGTTGTCACAGCTTTGGACTGACAATACGAATGTTCCCGGTTCAAATCCTGGATTTGGGTTTTTAAGGGAGCATGATGTTATCTGTGACTGCAAACGTTACAACGACATTGCATTTAGTCGTGACACCTGAGTCAAAAATAAGGAAGGAAATTCCCCTGATAAATATATGCGTCAGATGCGGTCAGAAAAGAATAATTCGTAGGTTCATAAAAAAAAAAAACCTTTCAGGATTTTATATATACAAATATATTATTATACAAACTTTAGTGAAATACGAGCTGAAAAACGTAATCAAGATGGTATCGAGAGTAACCTAACCCAACAAAGACAACAATAACAGCAGACAATCAAAACAGTGCAGAAAGAATTCAACAATGTTCTTGTGAGTTGTATCGATTTATTAATCCTTGAATTCTGGAGTTTTGGCAGTCAATTAAGTTAACACACCATCAATAACATAAGATCCCTGCTAAACCTACCTTTTTCATAATTCCAGTTTTCCTCTTACTAAATGTAGTATATCGTCTTAGTTTATTTTCTATGAATTCCATTTTGATTTTCACTCTTCCTTTCGTCTTTTTTCCTGGTTTGAGGCCTGAGGAGATCGGTGTTTGTTGAAATCCATGTTGACCTGTGTTGATCTGATTGTAGGTATCCGAGTCTGAATCCTCGTCCTCAACACTTGGATCAACTTGTTCAAAGATAAAATTTTCAGGCAAAGACGGTTGAGCACCATTATTAGGGAACATAGCACCGTTACCATTCATATTCACTGTAAATGAAATAAAGAATACAAAACCAAAACAAACTTTTAACACGGAAGCCTAATCCGGAATGGCAACACTCGTCTAACCACCGTACTATTTGTTCACCATTAAAGGGCATAGTGCCCATTTTTGTACTTGGGTTCATCCGCGCTTTACTTGGTAATGATACTCGGTTAATGATTTTTTTCTTATAATTTATTTAGAAAACAAATATATTACCACGTAATCATAATTTTTTATTCCTGTATTCCTTCCTTGTGTCAAAAGTTTCGATAAGCATTGAAACTTGACAATGATTTTACAGCGGAGTAATATGACCTAGTATTGCTTAAAAGGCAAATCGCCATTTTTGGTAGTGTTCTTATTCCATATAAGGGGTCATAATCCAAATATGGCCAGAATGAACAAATAGGGAAATGTGCATCTAGAACCTTATTCATAGTTTTTTTTATTAACATTACAGAGGACATTTTCGAAGGTGTTTAAGTTACAACCTCCATTACTTGATTTTTTTTTTCAGTTTTTGTTACCATACACTGCAGTTTAACATTTCAAAGACTTTTTAAACATTCATATCAAATATAGGTCAGAGTGGTTTATCATATTATTAAATGCCTAGTTAGTAATCAGTAATGTTGACGAAAAAGATGTAAAGCGCATGTTTAAGTCTGTAAGGATTGCATAGTATAAACGAGTGTGCATTCATGATATAGAATTCATAGGGTAGTCTCCTGCTCTGGTATTTTTTTTTAAAAATGTCTCCCCCCCCCCCCCTTACACTTTCTTTGTCTTTCTCTCCCAATGCCCCCCCCCCCCCCCTTTTTTTTTTTTTTGTTCTTTCCTCGAATGACGTGAGTCCCCTTTGCGTCATGTTTGCAAATAAAAAGATGTGTTGTAGAATCAGAACACTTGACGTTATAAAAATATATTTGTTCGCAGTTTCTTGCTTAAAGTCGTATTTCATATTACTTGCTGTATATAATGAATTAAGGTGAGAACAAAACATAAATTATAAAAACGACATGCGAGGCATTTATGGGAAAATCACTCCACCCAATATTTTGCTCGCTAAGGGTTACCTTACTTTATCTATCTCTAACTCTGCGTACCTTTCCCAAACATAAAATAGGACAAAGGAACTGAGCCGTAACTTTTTGTTTGTTTGTACCATTTAAATAAACCTGATTAGCACGTCCATTCTTTATAATAAAGGAGTGGGTAGTGAAAAATAGAAACATATTTCAATTCATTTAATGGTGTATCCTTTCCGACCATGAATCCACTTGTTTTTACTTGACTTACATAATGGAACACGTTCTCGAGGTTGGGGGTATGGTAAAGGAAAGTGCAAGCCAATCTTAATTAACCAGAGGTTCATTTCTTCTCTGTGAGTTGCCTGTTAGCCTACGTGATTCCGCAATAACAATTTACTGCCATCTCTTGGTTGCTCTTGGTATGTGAATCACTTAGTTGCTTTTGACTACGTTAGTTCACATCTACGGGTGAGTGAAAACGGGAATATTAAGCCTGCGAATGTTCAGTGACCTCTATTTTGGAAGATAGGCTTAGCAACCCGCGCGCGTAAAGTTTATTAGCAAGCGAGGTTTAGTCCTAATAATCTAATTCAGTCAAAGTTAAAGCAGTTAAGTTGGTGCAATGCGGGTGTTTAAAAACCCGTTTTTCTTGTCTCCAAAAGGGCGGGTTCTTAGGCAGAGACTAATACTGCCACAAGTTAAGTTTTATGAGTCCCGTTTCTTGTTTGTTTACATCTAAAGTGGGTGGCGGCTCAACCTATATAAAATGTATTGGCGAAATTACCGAAACCCGAATTAATATACAATTGTGAGAAATTCATCTCATCTCTTGATCTATTTATTTCGTTCTAAAGCCAGAATCAGATTGGATCAAAATTATAATTTACATCTAGATCTAGATCTAGTCATATTTTACATGTTATATAACGTTTGATGATAAGAACAAAATCCTTGTAATTTAAACTTTGTTCATTCTCCGCATCCTGCATAACCCTATCTAGTCCAGATCTAGTTCACGCGTACGATTCAAAGGATGTCTTCTAATAAGACGAAGAAACTTATCAACAAAGTAAGTCTGATTCATTTGTTTCATGACTGTTAGAAATTTTAGCTGCAAGTCTAGATCCAGATCTTTAGTAAAAATCCAGAATGCAGAATGCAGGTTAGTGTTGCAATCTCACTATTAGGACAGATAAGATTTCAGATCTGGACTAGATCCAATAATATAATATATCTAATATCTATATTAAATCTAGGAGCTGGTTGTAGATCAGAGCATTGGGCTCTGAAGAATGCACCTCTAGTGGTCTGTTTTCACTGACTCAGCAATCAAACAAAATTCTTTTCTTTTTGGGTAAAGTCTTGTCATGATGAGCTTTACCAGGGAAGATTTAGACCTTGAGTTTTCAAACAAATTTAACAGACTGGCGCACATACACACAAATAAACCATCACACAATCCCTGTTTCTGACTACTCACTAACCAAAGTGAGGTAAGGTGGGTAACAAGGCAACTGCAATAATCTAGCAGTGGGACCTAATGCTTTCACAGTTCATAATCAATTCAACAAAACAAAACAAATATAATCTGATTCTTTTTCAGTGGAAAAACTTCAGGACAAGATCCTGGGAAATTTTTACAAGGATCAATACCGATTATTCGATATAAGTTCAGTGTTATTTCTATTTTACAACCAGCTCCAGAATCCAGATCTATGGCTAACTTTGAGTACATGTACTTGGTACAGCTTTTCTCCAACATGATAGGGAAGGGTCTAGTTATCCACAGGTGTGCAGAGAAACTCTCATTGGGTGAAGTTTACAGGTCTGATTGGCCAAAAAATTTGGACTTTATGCACACTCGGTAATCTTTTTATGTAAAAAAAAAAACAATTTTGTTAAAAGAAATTTATTGTGTACAATTGCCTCAAACTGCTTAGGAAAACTCCATTTTCCCCAAGACGGCTTGAAATCCTTGGTATTTAAAGTTCTTTTAGTTCAGAAACAATATAAAAATTAGAAATCAGAACAGTATAAGGAATGAAAATTTCAAACTTTCTTTGGAAAAATTGTATTTACCTAAAAGTTTCTCTGCAGCATAACGTCTCATTTTGTGCTGTCGTTACTCATTTAGACAATTTAATTGACTCTGAAAACTACACAAATGCAACATACATTGCTTTTAAAATCGTACTGACTTTCTTGTTTGTCAGACAGGCACATGAAGGATGCAAACAGTATTGCAAGACTTGCAATCTTATATCTAGATATTAATGTTATCTGCTAGCCTTTTTTTTTTTTTTTGCCTATTCAGTTCGAGCTAGGTTACATATATCTTTACCCTCAATTCCCATAAAAAATATGTAGAAATATTTCGCCCCTCAAACTGTGTATATATATATATACTTTATACATTTAACAATGATGGTACAAAACAAACTTTAGTTGGTTGAGCATTTTTTAATTGTTGTCTTTATAACATTTTAAAATAGCTGTATTCAGTCATGCAAATTTGTTAACAGAAGAGGACAAATAAAGTATGGGCGTGTATATAATATATAATATATATATATATATGATGAGTTTTCAGGTTCTATACCACTCTTAATCTTATAACACTTGGGCTGACCAAAAGGAACTCTTGGTGAAAAATCAAATAAAAATAAAACAAACAACAAAAAATATAGAAAGATGGATCATTGTAAAAAGAGGTAAATCAAAAATTCCCTTTCTCTAACAACAATTTATCATAAAGTATTAATGTACCATAATCTAATTAGCTAGCTGTATACTCATATATTGATCTGGGGCTCGAGTTACTATTATAAACCTTACAGATCAAAGGTGACAAAGTTGCTAATCAAGCATAATTTTTTCAAATATATCACACAGGAAGTAAATTCAGCACTCAAAATATGAGTTAAACTGTGTGTCTGAATCATTAGTAAATGTGTGTTATTTATGATTCAGGAAAATGGAACTACCTTAGAGCAGTTGAGTATTTTAGTAAATCAAATTAATGAAGGAAAAAAAAGTACTAAGATATAAAATTAATGTTATTCAGAGCAACTTTATTCATGAATGTATTTAAAAAAAAAAATTATCAAAAAAAATGTGAGTATTTGGACACAAAGCCATGAGGTAAATTATTCACTTTAAATGAGCTATATATATGTATAAAAACTGCCTCCATTTACATGGCTCAAAAATATGACTTTGATCAATAAACATGACTATCTGTTTCAATATTGCCATATTTGGGAGGAGATCTTTTTCTACCCTTCTTCACTACTTTTGACAATATTTGTTTTATTAAAATTCATAAAAATTTGTTCCATTACACCCAACAAAATGGAGAGGAAAATTTTAGGCCACCTCAAGCTAAATGTGAAGTTCACTTTTTATCGTCTGAGGCTGAGTGAACTTGATGCTGGAACTCTCCATTTCAGATTTAAGATCATGACTCAAAAAAATTGGCTTATCTAGAGTTGGATATGTCTTTTTATGAATTATTTAACAGTCATAACGTTATTTTAAAATATTTATGTTATTGGGGAGGGATCACAGTGCACTGCAGGCTTGGTCATTCTATAAAGAAAAATGTTGCTCAATTAGAATAGATTTTCAGGTTTTTGCCATCATTGAACTCTGGTGAGAATCCCAAATTTTACCCTTTGGTACATTAAAGTTTAAGTAGACCATGAGGTTTATTACTATTAGCCTTGACTGGATTTTCAAGTTACAGACCAATATGATTGATAAGATCTGATGTTTGCTGGACATAATGCAGTGCAATATGTCTGTGGCAACCACCAAAGATCATTAAAAGACCGGTGGTCGCCTTGGGCAATTGGCAGCGATAATGGAAGGGCATATAGGCCTAGTGACTCTCAACTAAATTGCTTACTTAACAGATATTGATTAAAATGGGTTGGGTTTGAAAGGTTTTTTAAGTGGTTTGTTAAACATGTTAAGGGAAAAGGTAAGGGAACCTTTGGAACCTGATATAGTGGGGATGAAAATATTGTCTGTAGGGCAGGCTAGATTAAAGACCCAATAGACTGTACTCATGCGCTTTGTATGTTCAACAATTTAATAGCTGCCCAGCAGTATAGGCCTATTTATTTTATTAGATTATCTCTTGTTTTCTTTACTGCCATCATAGTCATAGTTTTGACTAGATTTAATTTGATTAAACAAAGATGACATTAAAGCCCTGATTTGATATATTACCTATTAAAGATATAGACTTATGGATGTTCTAAATTTTTCTCATGAATCTTTTATGAACTTTCAATTCTTTTTTACCTTTTAATTTGAAATATAGAGATAGATATAATGTGAAGTCTCTCTTTTGAAACATCACTCCAATTTTATTTCTCACTTAAAACAACAAAAAAATTCTAACCCTTTTCCAAGAAACATCTGCAAAAAAATATTTAAATAGCAACTTGTATAACTTTTGGTTTTAGGTTCATGAGTGTGAGCGGGAGAGCAATGAGGGGCTGGTTGCAGTGAACCCGGGCATGAGCCTGGTGGATGGATATACAGTTGTTGTGCGCACAGATGCACCCCAATATCTGTCTGAAAACAAGGTTATTGTCATCAGCGGTGGAGGCTCTGGGCATGAACCTGGCCATGCAGGTTGTTTTATCAATTCAAAAAAAATCTTAATCTCTATCTCGATCTCAGTATCGGTGTAGATTTTTTTTTAATCTTATTTAGAGTGAAGTCTCTGTTATAAAAATAATAAACTGCATTGTATTTGGAGTTAAGTTTCACAAGTATCACTGCAATAAATCATAATCTTATAACCTTATATACTCAAATTCCTAACTTGATAAGAAACTTTGAAAGCAAAATTTATTTTTTAAAAGAAAACAGAACTTTTGATATGATTTTGTTGTATTTTTAAAATTATAATGTACCCATTTCTTTTTGTATTTTTTGTCTTAGTAGTATTTGAATATAATAGACAAAGTTAGCAAACAAATGTTCATAAAATCAAAGATGACCTATTAGAAACAAAATATGACACCTTTGAATTTTTTTTTCTTACGTTCAATTTTTCTCATGTTCATTATCTCTATCATCATCATCATCATCATCATTATCTGTTAAGTAAATCAAACTGTCTGGTCTTATTATTCCAGGATTTGTTGGGAAAGGAATGTTGACGGCATCTGCTTGTGGGAGTGTTTTTGCCTCCCCGCCTCCACTGTGTATAATGGCTGCAATTAATGCTGTCTGCCAGCAAAAACCAGGTCTTAAATTGATGCTAAAATTCAGTATTGTAGTATGAAAATTAACCCGAGATCATCTAAAAACATCTTTTATGCCAACCAGATGTATGGTCTTTCTTTTGATATTGAACAAATGAAAAAATTGATGTACTGAGAGTTTCTACATCGATTTTTTAATAATTTTCTTTTTATTTGTCTTTAAACACCATAAACTATTTCATGTATCAAATGGGTTTCTTGGTCTCACCTGGAGAATTGTTACAAAATTGGACAATAATTTGATGATGCATGAATAAATATATCTTGTCATTTTTCTTTATTTATTATACTTTTGAAATTCTATATCACTCCCTTTCTGTAGTAGTTTAGGATTTTTATATGGTACATGGTTTAAATAAGACATTGTTTGCATAGTGCGGTTTCCCTTTGCTGTTGTCTATGTTGCATCAAGTCAATTGGCATCTGGCAACATTTATGACAAGGTTTTAAATATCATTCCACCTCCTAAACTCAGTAAGTGTGGTAATACTTTTTCTGGTAATTTCATCAACTTCAGGTTGTGACATCATTATGGTAGTGACCAATTATACAGGAGATAGATTAAACTTTGGCATAGCTTGTGAAAGGGCAAGGGTCAAAGGCCACAATGTTGAGATGATTGTCGTGGGAGAGGATTGTGCTTTAGACTCTGTGGATCATTCAGCAGGCAGACGTGGTTTAGCTGGTACTGTATTCATTCATAAGGCAAGTAATATCTCAAAGCTGACTCAAGCATTGTTTTCCCTTACATTTTTTTTCAACTTCTCAGTTTACGTGACAATCTTGTCGTTTTTTTCCTAATCTTTTTTAATTTGTGCTGATACTGCAGGCTCTAATTCAACTTAATGAAAAAGCATGATTTTAAAATATCTTCAGAAACATTTCAATATAGATGCCAAATTTTACTTCTAATAGTGTAGCCCCAATTTCATACTTAGTTTAAATAGTTTAATGAGAGAATGTAAAAAAAGCTGCAGGGCATTAATGTTTTTTTTGGGGGATTGATGCATTTAAAAAATCATAGAATTTTCAAAAACATAAATATGTCTTTTTTTAAACATCAACCTGCATTAACTATTTTCCTTCTTTATCTATTACATCAATTTCAAAATACTTTTTTTTTTAATATTTTCTATTTTTAAACACAGTATGAAAACTTCCATGTACAAATTTTTTTTTTAAGTTGTCACGCATCTTTTTTTAAAAATAATCTTTAACTATCAGTTAAGTCTGTAATAAAGTATGTTTCAAATAAATCAGGATCATAGAGTTGTCTATTTCTTATTTGTCATTATTTTGCGAAATCATACTTTGCTTTAATATTTCTCTTTTTATTTTAATTTGAATACTCATTGGGTCTTTTGTCTTTTAGATTGCTGGTGCTATGGCTGAAATGGGAAAGAGTTTTTCTGAAATGGTCACATACTTAAACACAGTAAAAAGCAAGATGGGTGAGGAAATAAATTAAGGATTATAGCATATCACTTACGAAACAAATGGGTTTAAGAAAGTGGCAAAATTTGCTTAAAAAATAACATGCATTTTTTTTTACTGTCAAATACCTTACATTATCTAATTTTTTTCTCCTTGAAAGTAAAGGTTTATGTGCAATTATTTAAAGAAGTACCAAAGAAAATATTGATGGAAGCAGCTTTTTTGGATAATCAATAAAATTGTTTTAAGTTTGAATATTTCTAGTTAAAGCTCATGCACGAGATAATAGCTTGGATAGATAAGTATTTGTGATTGTATCAGGAAGATGTTCTAATTTTCTTTTTCAGAATGTTTTTTAAATTGCTATGAAGAGATGTTTTTATTTATCATCAAGTAGCCAAAAAAGAAAGTGTATGGTTTAAAGATAATTCAGTTTTCTTGCTTTATTAACATAATTTGTCTCTAGATAGTGGACATCATCCATGGCTCCCTGAGGGGTCATTAAGAGGTGTATCTAAGACTCACTGCAACAGGGCCGAACTGTCACGGTACTGAGTGGAACAGGTTATGGTAGGCCGAGGGATCAGCCGTGGGCCTCAGAGATCTGAAAATCTCTGCAGATCTCCAGACCCCACTTAGTTCAATGCCCATGTCTCTTTATGCAAGTGGCCGTCATTCGGGGATTTTCATTGTTGTGACCCTTCAAATAAAGAAGTTTTCTAAGATGCGTAGATTCAACACCAAAATCAATTCAGCAGAAGCTATTTAGACGCCGCTTGACAGTTTAGGTCTTATCCATTGTGCAATGATTTATCAGTGCGCCGGTAGCTTAAACATGACTAACCATTGGGGAAAACTACCCTGGAGGTCTCAACCCCAATCATTCGGTTCGAATCCCATTCACCCATTTTAAGGACGTGTGAGCGTCAGTTACAAATATGGGGCGATTCCTATGGACCCAGTGGTCAGTGATTGGCACCCCGAAACCAAAGCTCCAGTTGGAAGTGGACAGGCAGCCAGATGACAGAAATCCACGTCGGCCACCTCCCTGAGTACCTGCGGGGTGCAGGTGTTGACTTTTAATAAATGCAATTGATTTAAATATTTGAAAAAAATATGCGAGTTACAAGTGTACTGGAACCTAGCTAGCCTTAAACAAACTTTTTTAATAAATATAGACACTTTACCTTTTCTTATCTACTTATGAGCTCAATAAATGTGGATTTTATTACCTAATATGCTTGGGCTACTCTGAAAAATATTTCATTGGAAAAAAATATTAGGAGTTTTATAAATAAATGAATCAGGATCTAGCCGAAAATTTTTGGCAGACAGTCATAAGTGGGAGTTACATATGAGATAAGGGCAGATAGATAGTAAGAGAATGACAGTACAGAGAGATACAGATAGAGAGGAGAGAGAGATACAGTTGGAAAGGAGAAAGGGATGCTCACAGACTAACAAGATGAAAAAAAATAGGTAGATGAGAGAGAGAGAGAGAGAGAGAGAGAGACAGAGAGAGAGAGAGAGACAGAGAGACACAGAGAGAGAGAGAAGGGGGGAGAAGTTAAGTAATAAATTCTGTACTTTAAATAGCCTTCTCACCCGAGGGCAAAAATGTTCTAAAAAGGGCTACTGAATTTTGGAGGGTTCTCAAAAGCAGTGAAGCAGAAATAAATTAGGTACCGTAACCCAGGCATTTCTGTCTGATTTTCAACTCCTTTTTATTGTTTGTCATACTTTTCAGGTACTATTGGTCTGTGTCTATCTCCATGCTCAGTGCCAGGCTCAGCCCCCACATTCACTTTGGAGCATGATGAGATGGAGCTTGGCTTAGGTGGGACTCATTAATCTTCTTGAAGGATGAGATCATGTTTATTAATTAAAGCCATGGTGCAGAGGATTGCCAGTTAGATAAGACTTCAGTGGAACCCATTTTTAAGAACACATTGAATAGCGTCAACCGTTGCTATAACGACAGATCTGAAAATCCTCATATTTTTCCTTTATTTAAGTCATTCAATTTTTTTCAGCATTAACAAGTATCGTTACCGCTTTCCCCCTATAGTAACAATTACTAGATCTGAGGGTACAAGGGAAAGAAACCACCCAAATTTTTAATAGAAAAAAATCTCAAGCATTTTGTCTTGCCTGCATTGTTACGGTACAAACGAAAAGCGATGCAGGCTTTCGGACCTTTTCCCTACACAGTTCCCTCCCGTTAAGCATAGTCTAGGCCTAGTATCAGTATCACCAGAGCTCTGGTATCACACAGCATGTAGGCAGGGAGCTGCGCGTGGTACGCAAGACCTATGCATCTCACGCACAGCAAAGATTTTCGAAAACCACTTATCTCCCATTCATCACAATAAATTCTTCTTTATTCCCTTTGGCGGGAATAATGACAAATGCTTGCTATAACAATACTTTATAAAAAGATCAAGAGATGTCGTTATTTCCAAGTTCCATTAGAGATGTGTCTTGATGCATAATTGAAAAAGAAATTTTGCCATAGACATTGTTGATTTCTTTTCAAGATGTTCAAAATGTGCAGTAGTATTTTGTAGGAAAAAAATATTTTTTTTTTCATATATGCTTGTAATGTTAAGATTAGTTTGGCAAGAGATAATTATGATTAAAACAGTCTTCTAGGTTGTTTAATATGAAATAGACTGATTTGAAACACAATGATGTATCCATCTTATTGCACCTATCAATGCTTTTTTTGGCATTTAGGTAAGAATCCTTAACCTTATAGTTATAAAGTACTTCCTTGATTTCTTGAGCTCTTTACACTAAATTTTGTTCTTTGTTTGCAGGTGTACATGGTGAGGCAGGCATTAAAAGGATAAAGGTTGGTTCTTGGATTTCTATAGGTTTGATCTGACTTTAGCAATATTTCCTTATAATTGTGCCTAATTTGTATTTGATCCATGAGACAAGTTTTTTACCTCTGAAGAATATTTGCTTAAATGATTCATGTTGCCCTAATAAATCTGAAACTGATTATCACATCCTTTATTTATCTAGTCACTTGGAGCTTAAATTTTCATGCATGGTATTTATTTTCTACTTTATCAACAATCTTTATTATAGTCAGTTGCATGTAATAATGTGATTCATATATTCCTTATTTTTAGTTCATGCAAAGTTCTCATGTATACTGTAGTTACTCGGTTGAATTAAGTCAGATGAGTGTTATCTAGCTCTCTTAAGGCACAAAAAATTTTGCAAAGGAATTTGATTGTGCTGGAAAAATTGGAGAGAAGTGTGTGGGAAAGTAATGGGGGTTGGGGTCAGTGCATGCACACAATAACTGAACCAACTATTTGTGGTCAGACTTGAGCCTCATTCTCATATAGCTTGTTTAAACTTTGCAGATTTAGAACATGATACTTATTCTAAGGCCTTGCAGACTTTCTGATCTCTCACAGTGTACTTCAGACAGTGCTTGATATTTCATGGATAGATATCTCATGTTACATTTCTGACCTACAATGGCTGCGTGCATGTGTGCATTGTTAGAAATGGTACCAGACCTATTTTAAAAAATATTTCGTTTATTATAATCAAGTTGAAAAAGATAAAAAGCATTTTACCCCCATTAAAAATTTTATTTCTCTGATTTAAAAAATGATCTTCATTTCATAATCAGATGAATATTTTTTTTATACATTCCTCAAAGAATCTAATTTTAAAAAAGTTGAAGACAGCCAATTTTTTTTGTGTTTGGAGGATAATTAAGTTTTCTCTGTGCCAGTAAATCTGAGTGCCAATAAAAATTGTTTAATAAGTCAGCTTAGTTTTAAAAAATTTAATGGTTATAAAAGTAAATTAATCATCACTGTATTGTTTACTTGGTAGGTTCAAACAGCTAAAGAAGCTGTTAAAACAATGATGGACCATATGACGAACAAGCAAACTTCTACGCATATTGACATTGAACCTGGTTTGTGAGCCTGCTAGTTGTTAGTGAAGATCATTTTGTAAAGTATTGCTACAGATATAACCCCTTGACTGTGACTGAAATTAAACTTTTGCATATGATAAATTTTTTTTTTTTTACATTTTTTGTTATATTTCTTACTTTTTTTTTAATATTAATGTATTTTCAGCCTTAAGTATTTTAGAAAAAATCTTTACACAGATCTTTGGCAGTATAAAACATAATTCTGTATCCATTTGTGTTGTTAATTTTGCTTTATTGGCAGAAAAAGATTAACCGGAATTCTCTTTGCTAAGGCATTCCCTTAAAAACAAATAAGTTACTCTTGAAAAGATCAATAGAGAGCATGTTATGTTTTAGATTCATTTTGCACCTCTTACCTCAATTCTCTCTCTCTCTTTCTCTCTTTCAGGCAATCGTGTTGCCTTATTGGTCAATAACCTTGGTGGAACATCTGTTCTGGAACTTAATCTTGTTGCCAGAGAGGCTATCTCATACCTTGGTTAGTTCTCTTTTCATTCAATGAGAATAAATACCATTAACGTTTTTCTTTTTAAATGGCATGAGGATTAACTAAAAAAATTACTTCTGGTAACTTGAGAAAAATTTTTAGTAGCTTAATTTGTGGCATAATAAAAGCTTAAATGACAGCTTTAGACTTATTGATGAATCCTAATTGGTCTTTATACAAGGCTAAATTATGAACCATGATCAACAAGATCTGTGGCCTTTTGGTTCTGTTAGGTGTTCAGGGAGAAAAAAAAGTTACGAAAAAGAAATGACACATCAAAGAGTTAAACCCATTCTGTCAACAAGACTATAAAATATTAAAATGTAATGGAATTAAAAGGAAAAAAAATAGGGAGCGAGGGAGTTGTAAGCTATATCAATGCCTATTGACAAACTCTTCCAGATTCACATGAAAAAATCTGCCATTTTTTTTCGTTTGCAACCTCTTCTTCTTGAGTTGAAGACTTTAATTACCACAAAGCTCAGTTGAAACAAAACATAATGAAGGGTGCTTGGATTTTGTTCGCTCAAACTTTTACAGCTGTAATTCAGTTTATATTTATTTCCCCTACTTATATTATTTGAATTGTCATCTTTGGTTTATTATATTGAATAAAATGACTTTATTAACCAAAAAGTATGAGGAAATAAAAAAATAAATGCAACCCAAATAGCATCCATAAATTGTTGACTAAAATAGGCAAACAATATTCCATTGCTACTCTTATTTTCAGTGTAAAGCCAAATCTGATCTCATACATAAATTACTAAATGTTTTAAAAATTATTTCAGAAAGCAAAGGAGTTTCCATAGACAGAGCCTATTGTGGTTCATTTCTCACCTCGTTAGAAATGGCTGGGATATCTATTACAGTGCTACATGTGGATGACACTGTTGTGGAATATCTTGGTAAGAGCAGAGTTTGTGCAAACTGCAGGAATGAAATAACACCTCTATTATTATATTTACCATTTAAATGGATTGAACAAGAGTAGACAATTGCAAGTCTATGTAATTTATTTGAGATCTCATATGTGTCATTTGTTTGTTCATGCTAGACCTCTCCTATAATCTTCTTTTGAAATTCAATTTTACAAGAAGTTTTCTTGTCATCATTTTCATAGCAACTTTTGCTTTCTTAGTTTCGTTCCTTAGAAAAAGTGTGAAGGATTAAGCATTTGAGACAATTTTGTTACGTTTGATTGTGATTTTTATTTGCTCAAAGCTGTCTAAATGGAAGTAGAGTAATTTGTTTTCAGATCTCCCAACTGCCTCCCCTTCATGGAGGCCTTCATACTTGGCCCCGGGACAAAAAAATCGCAAAACGCCAGGGCTGGTAAAAGTGCCAGCAGAGGACAAGATTTTATTAGATGAGACTGCAGAAAAGCTCGACGCAGGTAGAGTTTTATGATAATTTGTTGTCTTTGGTAACCTAATGAAGATTAAATAAATTTTCCAATTTTCAAGTATATTAAGAAAAAAATTTGTGTCCAGCCCTGTGTCACACAATTTTTCCTCATTCCACTTATTAAGAATTGGTATCAGCTTAAACTGAATTAAATGTCTGCAGCAGATCAGCATGATGTCCAAGCATAGTAAGAGTGTCAGATTTCTGCTACTCAATGCCTAAAAGCTGAGACATGCTCTGGCACATGTGGGTTCATAGACCCCTAAGGGGATTTTTACTTCATTAATTTATTAAAATGCTAAAAAATGTTTCACCTTTTCGAAATTGAATTCATTCCTCCACCATTCCCCTCCATTAACTGAATTGATACATCTACTAGAAACTGCTGACTTAGTTTACAAAGCTGTGCGTTCTGCCTGTGAGAAGTTGCTAGAAATGGAGGAGGAGCTTAATGATCTTGACAAACAATCAGGAGATAATGATACAGGGTCCACACTTGGTGCAGGGGCAAAAGGTACAAAATAAAACTGCATCTTTAAAATATTTTTTTCATATTGTTTTCAATATAGATTAAATTGATGTTGAGGGAAGAACACAGGAGGGTGAAAGGAACAGCCTGAATTTGATTTATTTATTTTAAATTAGCTCTGTAGGCTTTTAATGCTTTTATGCCTTAAAACTTTTTAAGAATTTTATATAGAAATACATACCTTCAGCAAATGCCATAGCTATATTAACTCAAGGAAAAGACGTGCACATAAAATTAATTTGAAAATTAATGACTATGTATGGCATAGTATGCTTGATTGTCTTGTTGTGAACTTTTTTTTATTTTAAGCAATTCTTAGAAAGCTTGGTGTAGTGTCAGCCCCAACTCCCTCAATTGATTGTCCACATAAATATCACAGCTATATTATCTCAAAGAAAAGACATGGACATAAAGTTCATTTGAAAAATAATGAATATATATGGCATATTATACTTGACTGTCTTATTTTGAACGTTTTAAGCAATTCTTGGAAAGCTTGGTCCAGAGTCAGCCCCATCTCTCCCTGTTGATTGTCCACATACACTTGCTTTGACTCTTGGTCAGATCACTGAAACAGTAATGGGTGGTTCATCTGGTGCTGTGAGTTACTTGCTTTTGTTTATTTTGCTGCATATGAGTTCTAATTAGTAATATAAAAGTTGTGGTTCAAGTATTGTTTTTTTTGCATGTTGTGCCTTATATACAAGTACTGCATGACGAATGTGGAATTATTTGTTTATCAAATCAAAGAAAATAAAAATTTGTGATGCTGTTAATTGGATGCTGTGGATTCTTTGAATACAAATGATTTCATTTACTTAAGGGATAAATGGTAGAAGGAAGAAGAAATGAGAAACATGGATAGTAATCAATAAAGAATAGGAGAAATCTTTGATTTTTTGAGTGGGGTGAGGAAAAAAAATATTAAGGATAGGGAAGAGGCTTGCTAAGATCTTGTTTGTACTATTAATTTGTATTTAGCTGAAGATTGATTGACTCCATTTGACTCAATTGAAAAAATGGAGTGAAAGGTTATCTTTACCTCATTTATAATATATCATACGTTTTTGTTTCCTCCATTTCTTTTTTTTCCCTCAGCTTTACAGCTTATTTTTTACTGGAGCAGCACAACAGCTTAAGACTGCCAATAAAGAAAGTCTTTCTGCAGCCCTATCCTGTGGACTGCAAGCAATCATGAAGTACATAAGATCCTCATTTTTTGAGTAAACAATAAAATTCTATTTCTATGCAGTAGTTTTTGGATAAAAGCACAGTCCTCTGGAGGCTTCAATAGTGTAGGTTTAGGAGATGCCTGTCTTTATAAAAAGTAATAATAAAAATGGTCAATTACTTCATTTATTACATTATTAAGTACTTTGTTGTGGACAATAAGTTATTAAGTAAATATATGTATGCAATTTAGGCATACCTTTTATTGTTTTAAGTTGTTTTTTTTTAATTATGAGTTATTTCATTCTTTATTAATTTTTACTTTTATTAATAATGAAATGATCAATAAAGTTTGAGCAGTATCATAATGACTGACACTCGCCAATCAGTTCTTCATTAATGGCAGTGAATTTACACCATTTTGCCTGTGCTTTACCCTGTTTGTATAGGTATACAGTGCTCTTTTCAAAAACCATTTTCAAGCAAATAGATCGCTTTTTTATCTTCTCTTTTTTTTTCTGTAGAAGTCAGTATGTAAATGGCTAAAAATCATCAAGATATTTTAAAAATCAGTCATTGTAAATGGCTTTTACCAATAAACACAAAGTGTGCTGTTATTTTAGCAGCTTTTAAAAATTGAATTGAATCAGGGAATCTATAAAAGTGAAGTAATCATGTCAAAGATTAGTTATAGATTTTTGTCATGGCTTCTTCCCTCTGACTCAGATACATGAAATAGATATAGTGATAAAGTTTCACAAAGTCTGCCAATACAAATTCTAAGTTCAGAGCCAGTCAACCATTCAGTCTGTTCACCGTAGAAATTGGTATTTAGATAGCCTTGCTGTGAATCTATTGGGTTTACCTTACAGTGGAAACATGGTTTCGAAGTGACAGTTAATCATTGGGTGAAACTAACAGGTACATGATAGTTCTGAGTGACACTCAGTATGGCCCATATTTTCCCTTCCCTCCCCTTCCCGTAGGGCCTACCTGTACCTTCAATTTGCAAGGCCTATTACCCATCCCATGCATGCAGAGCAATTCAGCCCTTGCCCTCCTTCCCTCTTTCACTATGTGTGTATGGTGCACATGAATACATAATTAGGCTTGCAGAGAGACATAACTCCTTGCTGTGTGATAATTGAGAGCCTATCAAACACCAAGTGTGACTATCTGTTTCATTTTACTGGTAATCACTACCAATTTCAAAGCGCTCGTTTAGGCAATGCAGCATGTGTTTAGAGTATAATGATTACCTAGTAAAAAATCTGTCTGACAGCTACACCGTGCATGAAGCCAATGTGTGCATTTATCTAGCCTGTTTTTATCTGGAGACTGCTGTATAATGTGCACATGTGTTTTGTTGAATTAAAGAATAATTTATAACATATATTGTTTTTTTGTTTTTTTGTTGTTTTTTTTGTGGAGGCGTTTGTGGGGTTCGAGCTTGAAAACTGCTGTTAGCGTACAAAAAAAAAACCTTGAAAAATTTTAATCTCTTTCATTATTTGAAAATGAAGTATGCTTTTAAGTTTAAAAAAAAAATCAAAACAAGGTTTTTTATTTATTATCAGCATCCTTTTAAATGTTCTTTTTCTTTTTTTTTTTTTTTGCTATCTTCAGATATGGTGGAGCAAAGCCTGGCTATCGGACCATGGTAACTGATATTTTAAATTTAGATATCTCTTAAATTTATGTATTAGAAACAAACATATCTAACTGAAGATGTTCAGATAGATGGAATGAATCCTCACTCCATTGCATCACTCATTTCCTTGCTGAGGCAAGACCAAAAGTGGTGAGTAATTTAACTATTGCTTTGACCTTAACAGCTAAGATTTTGTTAGAAATTCAAATCCAATTTTGAATAAGCAAACCAACACATATGATAGTCGTCAACTAATTTAAACTTTTATCGGCGAAAGAATTCCTGGAATGTGGTAATTTGTGAAGTGAAAGAGGATCCCTCTAATTTTTTTTACTTTTCTCTTCCCTCTTTTTTCCTGTAGGTATTTTTGTGAAAGACCCTCCCTCAAGCAATATTCTTTTAATTGCTATTATGCAGTATGATTTTATATTATAACTATTCTTTCACTGTTGCATATTCATGGCAATCTAATTTTTATAATTAAGTTTGTTTTTGTAGTAGCACAAAGTTATGAATTTATGTCAGCCCATTTTTATTGGTCTTTGTTTTTAATAAATTTTCCCATATTTTGTTAAAGCCAATGCCACTAATGTCACGTTTCATATTTCAAATCAACAGCGTTTGATTTTTTCTGTTCTTATTTGTTGGAATTTCAGTGCACATTGTAATTTTGTTTGAAAACTATGTAGACCCTTTATTCCTTTGAATAAGGTTGATCCACTGCATGCCGCTGTTGAGAGTATGGCTGATGTAAGGAACAGTTCTTTATCAGTCGCAGCAAATTTGAAGATTGCTGCAGAGGTAATTTCATTTGCTTTTTGAAATGATTTTTTTCCCTTTTGTAACTTTTTATACAATTTTTTAGGTGGTGCCTTTGAAAGAAATTCTTGAAGAAAGAGCATTTTATCTCCAGTTGTGAAGACACCAAAATAGGATGGCAAGTTGAAGCCATTTGATCGATAAACGATAAAGGACTTCTTTCATAAAACTAAGATGCAAACAGGTTTTTTACCTTTTCCATACTGGATTAGCTGCAATTTAGTTGGTGGATTTATTAAACCCTCTTTTTTGTTTCTCAATCTCAAACAGCAAATCATTCATAGTCAAACATTGAGACTAAAGGTCTGAATTTCCTGAAGCAAGCAACTACTTTAAATGAGTCTGCCTTCTTTTCTGTCTATCTTTATTGTTGCATTTCAGTCTGTTTGTCTGTCTGTCTCTCTCTCTCACTCTCTGTCTCTTTGTCTGTCTGTCTGTCTCTCTCTCTCTGACTGTCTGTCTGTCTCTCTCTCGCGCGCCCCTCCTCCCCCCTCTCTCTCTTTTGAGAAATGAGTACAATTCTTTTACAGTGAAATCCGATTGAAGTCAACTTGCTTAAAGTCAACTCCTGTTTGAAGTCAATACCACACTGCAGTTTTTTTTTTTCCTTCTTTAAGTAACTGATTTTCTGATAAAGTCAACGGCTTGGGGACATTTTTGCTTAAAGTCAACACCTCATGGAGGATGCAAAAGGTGAAACTCATAAATACGGGGATGCATAGGGATGAGTGGGTGGGATAGCTCTTTTTTCATAAAGCCAATGCAGTCAGTAAGTCACTGTGTATTAATAGCATGCTTAACACATTAGGGTTTTGCGCTGTTGTGGCAGTAACAAAGTATGGTGCCTAGGGCGTGGGCGAAATGGAGGCTGGGCTTGTCTAGATCCATCCTATACCTAACCTAGTGTCACTTGTAGTAAACAGTGCATTGTTTGTTTTTTTTCTCTCCGCCGCTAGACTGAACAAATAGCATTCTTTTCAGAGCCTCCAATGATGCTTAACAATTTTTTTAATTAGGCCATGATTTGTTTCTAATGAAAACAGAATGAAGGTAATCATGGTCCTAAACCCTTACTAAAAGAGGGTAAAGCTGAAAGAAAAATATAGGAGGAATTGTAGGTGTATATACATATGTTGGGGTTTTGTGTGTAGTACATCACGTTGTTTAAATATACCTCTTTTCAGACTTAATGTGGTTTTCTCTTTGCCTAAATGACTTGTATAAATTTACCACACTATAAATATAAATAACGAAATGGAGACAACCTGGTTTTTTATGACAAGAATTCTTGATCTTGTTTCCTCGAAATGGATAAAGTCAAGGATTTAAGTGGATTCCACTGTACTTAATTGTATTGACTTCTCAAAATTAGTGCAACTTTGTTCCCCAGATTTCAGAATATTAGCCCCTTAATGTATGCTTTTTTTTCTTTTTTTTTTGTTTTATTTTCATTTTACAAGGCAGCAGCGAAAGCTGCTGCAGATACCAAGGAAATGGATGCACAAGCTGGTCGGGCAAGCTATGTAAATAAGTCTCTTCTGAACAAGCCGGACCCTGGAGCAGTAGCTGTGGCAAGCTGGTTGTCTGCAGTAGCTGCTGCTTTGTAATGACCTTTCCATCTTGGGCTGTTTTCTTATTTATTGCTGCAAACAACAATTAGAACATACAAGCTGGTTTTAAATGCATGATAATGTAGAAAGCTTTGGAAATGATTCGAAATCCATATTTTAAGAAAATAGTTATTCCAATTTCTATGAGATATTGTTTCCACATATACATGCCAAAATTGTGGAACTTCATGATAATGACGATGATAAAATAATAATAATAATAATAATAATAATAATAATAATAATAATAATAATAATTATTATTATTATTATTATTATTATTATTATTATTATTATTATTATTATAACTAATCTGAAATTTGCACAACCCTATCAAGCAGCAAGATGCATGTCAATTTATATCTTTTCTCAGGGATGTCAAATTGCTTCAAACATGTAGAGCATTTGGCTGACAGTATGGAGATCTATAGTTCAAATTTTGGCTTTTACTATCAGGTCTTTGCATCAGATCTCATCCAATCAACCCTATCCTAAAGCTTGACAGGGGCCATTTTTCTTGCACTTTCTTGTTGTCTCTGAGGTTGAAAGTAAACTGTTGCATTCCCTTGATATATTAGGTGACATCTAACATGGCTGATCGCTTATAAGGGTGCAGGATCAGAACTAACCAACTATATAATATTCATGTTTAAGCCTGAGAATCGAATTTCTAAGATTTGGGCACTAAGTTCATTGTTATGAATCCAGTAAATTATCATTAAAACTATTTGTTTTTTTTGTATTAAAGTTTGTGATTTTGTTTTAACAAATTTACATGAAATGGGAACGTTTGGGTTTATATTAAATTGCGTATATTTGTTAACTTGTTGAACACAATTTTATATCTCTTTTCAAGCCTTATTGAAATTGAGCCTTTACACTTTCATCTTTTTGTATTATCTGAATTTGTTCTTTAAGGAAAAATTAGCTGAAATCAAATAATTAAATTCAAGAATTATCTTTCAAATTTCATTTCCTGATTCTTTCCCCTGTTTTTAGTTCATCTCTTTTTGTTAACGAGTGCACTGCAAATATGTAAAATTTCAATAAGTAGATTGCGTGTTACTCCTGAGAGCTCACGCTTAAACTCTCTTTCAGAAAAATCTTATGTTTTAAAATAGCAAACAACTCAAAACCTGAAGTAGCTATCTTGTCTTGAAGATGTGTATTGTGTTAGTTTGATTAAAGCCATGAGAAATTCAGGATTTTTTTTTATATCGAGGATAGTGTTGTTTGTATTTTGAAGGAGGTGCAAGATTGCAATAATACTGGGGAAGGAAATATGTTGAAAATCAGGTATTGTTTACATTCATACATACTGATGTGATGTCTTTAATTGAATAAATAATTACTTTTTTTTACAATTTGTAGAGATTTTTATGTTATTTCTTTTTCTTTTTATGAAAAAAATAAATTTGTAGGCAATATGCCACTATTGATGTAATTTTACATATATATGTGTAAAAATAAAAACCCATTTTTATTTTTTTGACAATTCCATGTTTCATAAAAACAAGAGATATTGTTCAGCATTGGACCATTTTATTTATTGTATTCTCTATTAAGAAAGCCGCTTTAATTATTTGGATTTTTGTTTTACTTCATATACTTTACTCAAGAAGCAATAAACAACTTAATAAAGTATGTATCTTCAGTTTTATTTCATGATATGTACACCTGTGTGTAAAAAGATTGAAAAAATTCTTTTAAATTTAGAGTTTTCAGCTGAAAACTGAGTTTGAGCCTCTTCAAAGATATTTTACCATTGTTGAAAATTTCCTGACTTGTAAGCCAGTGTCAAACTATTTCTCTTGAGAAGCCAAAATTGATTTGATTTTACAACAAATCAGGGACTGCTTGGCATGATCAAAGATAGGGCTCTATATATGTAAATCTCATCTTACAACCTAGTTTGTTGGGATGCCATTGCATTGTGTAACTGAAGTTGGCGAAACTTACCCTGTGAAAAAGTTTATATACTGTCTCTGTGACAGAGGTTGAAACAAAATCTGACCCATCAAATTCGTACATGTAATTTTTTGTTTAGATTAACTTACGAGCATCAAGAACAATCGGTCTTATGTCATATCATCAAAGCACCAGTCCTTTGTTTTACGAATCATGATGCGAGTCAGAAACAAAATCAAGCCAGGAATAGTATAGGAACAGTGTGGCTTTATGAAGGGAAAAGGTACAAAAAATGCAATCTAAATTTTTCCAGCTATAATTGAATGAGTTATGGAAATACAAAAAGAGGTATATCTGTGCTTCTTTGACTGTACCAAGGCATTGGCAGAGTATGCAATGATAAATTAATCACACAACTAATACAGTTGAAGATAGATGGAAAAGATCCTCGAGTAATGAACAACATGTATTGGAAACAGAAAGTAGCAATGCGAGTTGACAAGTAAATCAGCTCTTTTAAAAAAATAAAGCATGGTGTCAGACAAGGATGTCTACTTTTTTCAGATTTTTTCTCTCTCTACAGTGAAATGATTATGCAAATTTAGAAAGGTACCCAGGAATTAAAGTATGAGGGCACAAAGTAAACAAATTGACAATCGCTGATGACACGTTTAATTGCAGAAATGAAGAAGACTTGCAACAATTCGACATTGTCGAAGAAGAAAGCAGAAAGAAACAACTGGGAGTGACCAGCAAAAGACAGAAGTAATGGTCGTCAGTCGAAACAATTAGTGTTCAAAGATCGACATCTTTATCAATGGGAATAAACTCAAGCAAAGGGATCAATTCAAATATACATGGGAAGTTGAATATCACGCGATGGACGCAACAGCACTGAAATTGCATCAAGAATAGCTCAAGCAAAAAGAGTTTCCAGAGAATGAAATCGGTACTAACAAATAAAACAAGTCTATTCACACAAGAAGAAGAGGCCTGGAAAGCTATTTTGAATCCATTCTGATGTATGGATGCGAGGCTTGGACAATTTCAAAACAGCTAGAAAAGAAACTGGACACATAAAAAAAAAATGTGTGCCTACGGATAATGCTACGAATCTCATGGACTGCAAAGAAATCAAATGAAAATGTGTTACGAGAAGCTGACACCAGGTGATTCATAAATAGAATATATAAACGCCAGGCAAACTTTCTTTCTTTTTCTTTTTGGCATGTTATGAGAAGAGAGAAACTACGTCTTGTGACAGCTGGAATGATTCAAGGAAAACGTAGCAGAGAAAAACAACGTGAAAAGATGTTGGATGGACTAACAAAGTGGCTAAATGGGTGACAGATGCACTAAAAACATCGAGAGAAAGAGGTTTGCGTGGAAGGTCACGATCGCCTACGCTAAAGGGCAGGGCACCTGATTGATTAAAGAACGCCAAAATTAAACGCTCCCCCCCCCCATACAACTGACTGTTATACTTTTATCTTAAGTAACAAGAGAATAATCAAAAGGTACTACAATGTAACACATGATGTAAATGTCATGCAACATACACCAACAAATTGTATGTCTGAATTTTAATTTAAAAAAGCATTTCAGTTTGGTGAATTCCTTTTGGTCGTATCATTTTTAAAATTTGAAAACTTGAATATCTTTTTCACGGAAATATTATTATTTAATGCAATCTACGGAGATGAGCACTGAACGAAAAATGCATTTTTAAACAAGGAAATAGGACCTATTTGGGCTGGGTGTGGGACAAATCAAATTCACTGAAATGATCCACGTTTAAGTTTCACAGTCTAAATACACACGAGCAGCATGTGCAATAAAACCGGAGAGGTAAATAGATTCACTTTCAATTATTATTGTTCACAAATGTGCAAATTTTGACAAAAGATTGTTACACTAAACACTTAACTACCCGAAAAGGACAGAAGCCAAAAGAGAAAAAGGAAAATAATCGATCCAAAAATTTGTATTTTTATTTCAAATGAATAATTTGAGTATTTGTTTCACCACATATTGGATATAAAAGTTAATAACGTCATTGGCACATTGAACTTGAATATGTGTATAAAACTGAAATGGTTTTGACCTGGACTCGGTCACTTTGATAGCCCATATGAAATGTAGGAACTTTACATCAGAAGTCATCTTATTGATTTATTGACGATATAAAGCTGATGTTAGCAATTTATGTAAAGCTTAACAGTCTGAGCTATTAACAACTACAAAAGTATTTCTCCAGAGGACATTGTCTAAGTCATGCAGGCAGGTGTAATGCAAAAATCACAGGTTAATGAGATAGGCCTACTTGTCTCATTAACCTGTGTCAAAAACTGTGAGATAATGATCGATATTGTAATTCACGATATCGATAGTTTAGATCGTGACATTCGTCACCAGGAAGTCTGTTCTAGGAAGTCTGCTCATCCATCATAGCCTTCCTGATCCACAGATTGCGTCTGCCTGCCACTGTCGTGCCTGCTCTTCAATCTGTGTACTAGTAGGTTATCTCACTAGAGCACATCTAACTAGTATAGATCTAGATCTATTTTAATTTCAACATCTAAATCTATAGATTATCGGGATATTTTCTTTTGTTTAACTGAAAGCGAAATTCTGTGGAAGTTTAGCTTAGAGTTAGAGACGCTGTGAATGTCATTGGTCTGCGCTTTGAATCTGATAGCACCAACCAGGATCTCTTTTGGAAGCAGTAACCTCGGACCTAACATACTTACAACTGAACAAGTATTGATTCTTAAGATTCATCCTAGAATATCACGAAACATGGGTACTCGTTCATCAATGCTTCAAGAAGAAGAAATCTCGGAAATCCAGAGAGAAACGGGATGTAAGTTAATTTAGAGACTCCAAATTTCTCTAGAGGCTACTGGTGTCTATAGGTCATTAACCGATCATTGAAATTTTTTAAATTTTTTATTTCATTTGCTTTAAAAACGCAGAAGGAAAATGATATTGCAAAAGAAATTTTTATAAAAAAAAATTTAGAAGCCCCAGTGTCCAACTCTCTGTAAAGACCTTGAAACAGGACTTTCAAATAGTTCTAGATATAGATCTCTAGAGGTAGATCTAGCTGTACTTTCTTGAAACAGCTGTATTGTCTTTAAGTGAGCATGAGAACTGAGCTGGAGAATATCTTTTTAAATTCAATATTTAATTTTACTTTTTTTTAAATATTTTACTACCTGCTCACAATATTATGAAATGCCATCTCTTATTAAAAGGTTTATTTATTTTTTAACTATCAGAAAAATGGTGTTTTTGCCTTTTTCAATAGTGTAATGTTTTTTTTTTAGAATACTGACCATATCCATAATCAAACATTTCTGTTAGAAGTTGATAATTTTAGAAATGTCAACATCTGAATTTGTTCAAAGTATTTTACTTTGTTTGTTCTATGGATGTTAGCCAATGTCATCAGAGTTAAATGCCTGCATTGCAAACATTTTAAAATGAGTGTTGGTCGAGTTGATGCTTATTGACACTTAAATGCTGGTACTGGTAGGTAAAATTGATTATAATTGATTTAAAATGTCCTTCCCAAGAACATCTGAATCCAATTTGACAATTGAAATCAGGACCTCCACTAGCTCCATATCCCAAACTTGAAGCCCTAACCAATAGCCTCTAAAATACCAGTTGATGCCACATGTGCTCTTTTAAAGATCATGTAAAAGCAGAATGACTTCCGAATGGGTACGGTGCCGCAAGAGAACAGTTTTGATTAAAATTTTGAACAAGCCAATATTTTAATACAAAACTTATTAACGCTTCAAGTAAGTATAAATCATTTTCAAACAAGGAATTGCCAATAAAACAAAACTATGGCTTAAAATAAAGTATCCTACATCATATCTTCATATACTAAACCAACGTACCCAATTGGAAGTCCTACCATAAAAACATCTAGATATATATTTCACTTTTGACCACTCAGCTACTCACAAATTTTGTCTTTCATTTTTGGCTCTCTAATTTAGATTGCAGAATGACTATGGAATTGGGTTGGATAATGGACATATACTGAATAAAACCATGCAGCTGAAGTTGTAAAGCAGAAATTGCAATACACTTGCAGCCTATTTATAATATTGCAACTGATTGTTTCTACTTTTCTCCTTCCCCTGTTCCCCATTTACTCTTCACCATTCTCAGTCTCTAGCAACCAAATTGTCCGACTGTACAGCAGATTCACAAACCTGGATAAAAGTGATCAGGGGTTTTTGAGGTAATCTTTTGATTCCATTTTTATGGCCTTCTTACTTATTTTCATGCACATGTTTTTAGTTTAAAACATGTTTTTGTGACTATAAATTACAGAAACTCTTAAGTTTATGTACTATAAATGGAGGTAATAATAAAAAAATCCCAACAATTTAACATTTATAGTTAAAACAACAATAATAATGAATTGACACCCATGATATTATTAAAATTTTAGTAAAAATGCAAATGCTTGTATTGACTGACATTAAAGGCACACCATAACCACATTATATAAGAAAAGTAGCAAAAAAAGTCGCTAAATATGAATTTGGAAAGGTGCACCAATACTTTAATCTTTCTTCTTTGTAATCATCTTTACATCTCAGAAGTGGAAAATGTTTTTTGGTAATCTTTTGACGCTGTGTTAAGTTTACCGTTTTGGCCTTTTTCACAAAAGGGTATGCGTGAACAAGGGTGTTAATGTTAAGATCTTAATAGTTTACCATGTCTTTATTTATTTTATTTTGTCTTTCTAGAATCAAACATGCATTGCCTAACACATTTACTGTTCTAGAGGAGTACCTCACAAACTGTTGTGACAGTAATATACTCTATATTCTTTTCATGAGATTTTTGACTTATATAGATTTCTTTATTTTAAAGAAACCACTTTTATAAACAATTTTTTTTTTTTTGTTACAGACGAGCTGACTTCTTACGGATTCCAGAGTTAGCTATTAATCCACTTGGAGACAGGATAGTGCATGCCTTTTTTCAAGAAAGGTAGTTCCATTTCTTTTTTTCTCATTTAATGTGATCTACCTAAGATAAGTTTTCTCTCACTCTCTCTCTCTTCTCTCTCTCCTCTCTCTCTCTCTCTCTCTCTCTCTCTCTCTCTCTCTCTCTCTCTCTCTCTCTCTCTCTCTCTCTCTCTCTCTCTCTCTCTCTCTCTCTCTCTCTCTCACTCACGCTCACACCCCCCCCTCTCCCTCCCATTAACATATAAAAAATAAAAATAATCCTCCTTTATTTTCTGAAAAATGCTTTGCAAGATGGAAATCTGATTCTGCACCGATAGTTGAAAAAAAATTGCTAATTCAATGGTTCTGTTTTACTTTTATACAGTGCTACTGACACAGTCAACTTTCGTCAGTTTATGAGGGTCTTGGCTCGATTTAGGCCTGTGAAAAAGAATGCAACAAAGAACAAGCTTAATGACAGGGAAGAAAAACTGAAGTGTAAGTTTTCTTCTTTCATCTGGCAGGCTCTGCTTCATAGAAGGTTGCCTTTTTAATTTACTTTTAAGTATTATCGTCAAACATGTATCACACTTAGCCTTTTATTTGTAATAAAAAGTTTTTTAAAGTTATAATTGGGCTGTGAAACGATACAGGAAGTAGAAAGTAGTGTTATTGAAGAGGCAATCTTTGCAAAGCGACTTTCAAACAGAGCCATTATGAAGAGGAAATTGTTGTTTTTTTTTCATGTATAAGAATGTATATATTCTTTAAGACTAAGACTAAGAGTGTACTTTATCCTGTTGCTCAAGTAACAAATGCTTTAATTTTTTTCAAAATATCTTTCACATTTTTCTTAATTCTGTCTTTTAACATGAAAAAAATGTAAAATCAATGTTGATACTTTGTGTAAAACAAAAGTTGTTTCGTCAATTGTCCTCAACCAATTCAAGCACATTATAATCTGCCTTTGCAGTCGCATTCAAGATGTATGACTTGGATGGTGATAACATGATTTCACGCGACGAGCTTTTAAATGTGCTCCATATGATGGTTGGTGCCAACATCTCTGATGATCAGGTAAATTTTCCGTCTGGTTTATTTTGTAAATGTACTCCTTCAGCTTCTCAGTCATTTAACAAACCTTTAGGAACATGAATTGTTTTGCTAACTGAGCCAAATTGTTGCTCTCAGTCTTATGATGAATTTTTTTATTTTACTTTTTTCTTATTTTCACTCCAGGCGAGTCTTCTAAAGAGACTAAAACTAGATTTATTATTTGAGAGCTTTGTTTCTCATTCTTAGATTCTACCCCCTTTTTTTCATGTTTCTTTTTTCTTTTTTGTGTTGATTAAGGTCTTTCTCAAATTTGAAGGGGTGAAAAAGTATTCTATATCTGACTATGTTGTTAGGAGAAGCTAAGATTTGAAAATAAAAACTGTTTTCTACCTTCTTTGCTCCATAAAGTTAAGTGTTCATATTAAATTTATCTTTATTTTATCATTGCAGTTGGGAAGCATTGCAGATCGTACTATCTCAGAAGTTGATTTGGACAAAGATGAAAACATTTCTTTTGAGGAGTTTGTGAAAGTAAGTTATTTATTTCTTTTAATAATATTTACACTTTGAAGAAAAATTGCTCTCTTAAAAACCTTATAGTTAAAATGGAAATTGCCTCAAACAGCTTGGGCTCTCTTACAATAATTCCTAGATAAGAACAATTTAAAAATATAATTCTATGACCAATAGAAACAGTTAGAAATTTCAATAGATTGTGACACATTCATTTGAATAATTTGCTTTTCTTGCCAATACTTGAAATAAAAAAAGTTAGTTCGCACATTTTTGAGTGAACTGATCACAATTGTTTTTTTTCTTTTTCATCTTAATATCCCTTAAGAAAATTGGAGAGGGATTCACTATACACTTTAAATAAGGAACAATCATCAGAAAAAGAGAAAATTGTTTTCAAAAGTCATTAGGAAAATATCTAAAAACTCACTAAATGCAGTTTTACATTTTTTTGTGAATAGGAAAAGAACCCAGATACTTATGAAATTTTTAAATTTAATTTAAAAATTTCCTTACATTTCTATATTGCATGTCTTATTGTTGTCTGAATATCTCAAGCCATGAATTTTGATTGAGTCTTTCTTTCTTTTAACAGGCCATGGAAAGAGTTGATGTGGAGCAGAAAATGAGCATTCGATTCCTGAACTGATTTGAAATATATGTATGCTTCATGTTTATGCTACCGGTTGAGGAAGACAAAATATATCCAGTGTTTACATATAAACTAGCTTCAACCCTTGTGTTGCAACCATTAACCAACTACAATCATAGATACCAGATAATCTGAGATTTTTCTTTAATGATCTTTTGAAATACTGAATTGCAGAAGTGCATAGGAAATTATAAAGACCTGTTGAAGGCAGTGAAAATCTGTGTTTTTTTTTTTTTAACATTTCTCTTTAAAAGAATAAGAAAAAAATGTTCAAATGATTATCGTTTAAAGTCTGATAATCAAAAGATTTGTTCAAATCAGCTGCATGTTCTAAAACCCGACTTTCTAAAATTTCTTTTGATTTTTTCTTATTTCTGTATCAAGTTATCTTAATTTAACTATTTATAGTTAAATAACTATGCTATATGTTCAAGAAATGTTTTGGTGCTATACTGCCTTCCATTAGCTTTATTGTTACACCCATTATCATAATGAGTGGAAAGGCACTCAACAACTGAAATTTACTAGATATTGTTCAAAGTAATGTTATTAAAAATTCAGGTCTTTTTATTATCAGAATTAAAAATGTACAACATATTAATATCTACTGTAATTTAGTGTAAATATGTGCTTTTTCAGCCAAAGAAAAATGCAAAGGTGAAAGATGTATATTTGAACACTTTGCGTGTGATATCATTGCAAATATGGCTACTATTATTTCAAGCTTTATGTCAGCTTCATCACACCGAATGAAAAGTGATTAAACTCTACTGTATATTGCTTTGAGTTAAATGTACTTAAAAAAAACTCCATCACTTCAAGCATCTCTTCATATGTGCACCTTGATGAAGAAATTGCTCATTTCTCAATTCACTTTGATGTCCTTACTTGAAATCTTCTATTCTGGGTGCCATGCATTTACATATAAAGGAAAAATAGTGTGATGTCATTGCTGGTTTTAAAAACACTTGAGGAAAAAAGTATGCCCAGTGAAAAAGGGATTGTCTTAAGGAATAGTTTTTCAATACACCTGAGACATTCAGCCATTTTCAGACAGTGAATGGTAAATTCCTTAGCAAGAGAAACTTAGCATTGTGAAGGTTTGTGACATCATGTCTATTTTTTTCCTTTGATCAATTATTTTAACGTCTTTCTTTTTTGCATCATAAAAACCTTTGAATAAGTTTATTTAAATCAATTTGTGAAAATTAAAAAATGCAGTACTGATGGTATATAAAGTGATACCTAGTCATGAAAACTACGCATACACATAACCCTTCATTATTTTATGATTTTTGGTACTGTCAATGAAAGAGAAGTGTTTCATCAGATCAATGAAAACATTTTCCTTTTTTAAATACTGAGGTAGCAACATTCCATTTTTTGTTATGTGCCAGCATTTTCAATTTCATATTTCTTTTATTACAAGCATGTAGTGTTTATGTAACAGGCTTGTAGTTTTTGTAGAACAATTTGATAATAAAGTGTGAACAGTTGAGGCCAATACAGCTTAAAAAAAAATTCTCAAATAGATGCAGTACTTTGTCCAAGAAAAAGCAATGTATATACAAGACAGGGTCTGATTCTTAAAACAGCAGGGTATGGTTCTTTAACAGTCTATGATTTAGTGCTTATTAATCTGGTAAATGATACAGTCGAGTCCGCTTATTTCAAAGTCATTCGGATAAAAGGACTTCGAATTATCAGAATGCACAGAGAAAGAGAGTTTAAAAAAAATGTGGATGACAGATCAGAAATATCGTACAAGTGTGCAGGGGGGTGGGGGTGGGCCTAACCCTTTCTCTCTTGTAGCCTTATTGCAGACTCTTGCCTGAAACATAGGTGGGCAAACAAACACACACACACACACACCAGAATCACTTGCTTCGCTGAGCATAGCACTAAATATAAGTGCTTTCACTGTGTCAGAATAAAAAAATCACACCGAAATCGCTTCGAATTAACGGGATCCGTATTTCAAAATTCGAACTAACCGATATTTTTTAATAAAGCTTAAACAGAGAAATATTCGGTAAAATTAAATGAATTCGAAATATACAAGATTTCAAACTATTGAGATTCGAATTATTTGGACTCAACTGTAGTTGACACTAGATACTAAAAATATGGGCTTGATGATTCTTAGTGATTCAACTTCTTAAACTATTCGAGCCGGAAGCATCTAATTTTTTAGATGTGGATGACTCATTGGTTAAATGCCTGGTCTTGTCTCACTAAGGCGATGGGTGCCGTATAGAGGTGCAGGTTCTGTCCCTGTGCGGTTAATGTTTTCACTTCTTTCGTCCTTCTTTCGGTCTTCAGCTCAATCTAGGTTTGTGGTTGATTTTCCTTCATAAGAAACTAAAAGGAAGAGTCAATTTAAATACTTAAAATGTATTTTTATAATACTCTGAACTTATGAGGAAATTTTATTTTCATTTCAAGTAATATATATATATCAAAATTCACGATAAAGAAGAAATGTGGGTTTTATTTAAAAAAAAATATATTCATTTGAATCTGTAAAAGAAGCACAGAAATCACCTTTGACTCTTATGTGCATAGAAGTTTGAGGTTTTTTTTTTGCATACACATATGATATAGTGCCTTTTCAATTCTTTTTTATATGTCAGTAGTTTCAATGTAGCAACACAGATTCAAAATGTTTCACATATGATTGAGATGCATTTGGTTTCCAATGCTGGTGGTCGGGTGATATAACTATTTTATAAATAAAAATGCACTTCTGGAAAATATTTTTTACATTAAAACCTTTTTTAGACATTTGTGATATCTTCGTGTTTTGATGCTTGTCTATGTATTTGTTTGTGTGTCTCTTTCTAAAATCTTAGTGAGCATTGTCTGCAAGTGCAACCCTTTAACCTATCTGCCAGAATTTTCCAACTTTATGTTCTGTTAGACAAGTGCTAAAATGCACCAAAGATAATAAGATAAAATTTCGTTCAAAATATAAATGAAACTTAAAAAACAAATTCATCATATTCTCAGTTCTCATGTTTATTTATCCTTTTTCTTTTTTAAATTAATTTTCAACAACAAAAAACAAAACACATACTTATGAAGCAATTTCTCATCTATTTAAATACATACATTAAAATAGTAATGCGTGGAAAATCTATATTAAATTGAAGTTATTGCTATGAGACAAAAAAACTTAAAAGAGATGCATATTTACATGAAAGCCAGATGTTCAAAGAACTGAGAAAACTTTACTATCTTATCCCAAGTAATGGCGATCAGTTTGCAACTCAACTATCCAACATGCACGAGCGAAAATACATGTACTAAAATTTGAGACCCACTGTTAAAACTATGCTTATGGAACAGCTTATTACATTTTATATGTTTCTTTGTTTCTTTTTTACTATGTATATCTGCTCCCAAGTAAAAGAGAAATATTTTTCAAGAAATTTGGGGGAAGGCATAAATTAAGTCATTGCAAAAATAGAAAGTTTTGACAGATCTTTTCATAGAATTAACTACGAATCATTTTGGGGAAAATTAGAAATGTTACATCTAAAGAATCAGATTGTTTCTCACACTAATGTGGAAAAACAGCACTATCAAAAGTAGGCAATAACAGGCAATAATTGAAAAAAAAAATAAATATGGCATTCATTCTTAACACGAGTTACTGGGCTAGTTCCCAAGCTGCGAACCTTTCTCAAACTGATAGAAAACTGTTTTCTAGATAACAGAAATAGAGGAGAATCCACTGCAATAGACTCGAATGCCTAAAATAAATAAGCTAGACTCTTGAAAAAAAAACAAAAGATAAGATTTATCACTGACTCGGAATAGTCATGTGTTGCTAAAAGTCAAAATAATGTGTTGATCATTTGAAGACCGAAAGGCCCAAGATTAATATGTTTTTTAATATGACCATATCAGTAGCATGACTAGGAAACAAAACGAAAAAAAAAATCAAAAAAAATCACAGGATTATTGATTTGTTTTTCTTCAAAACATTTCTTTAAAATTTTGAACGCCTAAACAATAATATTACAATATTTTTAGTTAGCAGCACAAAAACCTAAATTAAATTACAAATTGTAAGCTTCCAAACATTTTCATTTTTTTTTTTTTTAAATTTTGATACGTCAATCAGTATCAAAACAAAATGCCTTTAAAAAAAAAGCAACTTAAAAAAAAATCAGGTTATATAACTTCAAAATGTGACACTCAGATCAGATTTCTAAATAAGGGTGACAGCTCTTGCCCTGATTGCCATGTTGTGTGATGTGCTGCTCATGATTGGCTGGGGCAAGGCTGCTGGACCACCACTGCTCACAGCTTGGGGAATCTCATTTCAGGAGGAACTTGAAACAGCCAGTTTTTTGAGGTGGTCCATAAACACTTGCAGGCTCACATCATCTGTCAGAACAGGAACTGATCCATCCTACAGAAAAAAAAAAAGAAGAAGAAAATGAACTAAATTCAAATGCAGAGATTTACATACCAACCTTGCAGATGTCTGCAGTTTAAAAAATTCATTATTCACCCATGCCCTTGAGAAAAAGAAATTGATATAGACAAAGATCAGATTCAAAAGGATCAATCCAAGCTAAACACCTTGTTAAGGGACAATGGATGTTTGTAAGATTTTCCAAATTCACGAAAAGCTAAAATTTTGATAAACTTCTACCCATAAGGACATAAGTCTTAAAGTCAACATAACTATCGCATCCTCAACAGAAAAATCCCCTGAGTAGCACTGTATCAAAACTGACTGAATTTTCTAATTTTTGAGATTTTATTTGCAGTAAATAGGAAATACCTTAGGAAATATATATCTTGGTCAGAGCCAGTAAAGCCTGTAGTGAAATAATTTCTTTACCTGCATCCACCTCATAAACTAATAAAATATTTGAGCCCAACAGTAACAGAAACACCTGACATTCAATACCAGCTTACATGATATAATTTGTTTCATTTAAAACTAATGAAAGAAGTACATTAGAATATTTAGATGAGTGTGTAGGAATGTATAAAAGAGAGTGAAAGATTTTGCTTAACTGTCACTAACTTAGAAACTAAGAGCACTGTTTACAAACTTTGAGCTTATTGAATTGATGAATGAAACATCATAAGCCCTTACAACTACAAGCCCTTCGGGTTCTAAAATTATAATTTTGAAAGCATTTTTGGGTCCTAGACACCAACACGCAGTACTGCCATGAAAAGCACAAGAAAATTGGGGAATTGAGAGAGAGAGAGAGAGAGAGAGAGAGAGAGAGAGAGAGAGAGAGAGAGAGAGAGAGAGTTGGAGGGAAAAAAGGTCTTTAAAAAAAGAGGTATATAGTGAGGCATTAAGAAAATAAGAGAGAGAGAAAGAGACAAAAGGTAGATATTCACAGTAGAACCAAAACCAGTAGCACTCCTTGTGAGATTCTTGAGAGAGTTGTTTAAATAGTGTCATCACAAAGGTTATTTATACAAGTAAAGTGCCTACAGCGTTTTCTTATGCTAATAAAGGGGCTGAGCAAACAATGATGTTCTTGGACTGTATTGAGAGCTTTTTTTTTTTGTAAAATGAAAGAGCTGCACCTAACTTTCCCACTGTAGAATACAGTAGAAAACTACAATTTCAGGATAGCGACAAGCACAAATTTGAACAAGTTTAATATTTTGCTTTCCTTCAAATGAATATAAATATTAGCATAAACAAGAAGAATTGTAATAAGTGTGTGTAATTCACGTTGACTGTTTGAATTAAAATTTTATTGGTGCACCCTTTACTTTTTAATAGTTATAATTTTTTTTCCAAAATGCAGAACATTGTTTCTGCAAACAAAGTGTTTAAAGTGAAAATCTAAAGGAAAACAATTAATTTTGGACTCAACTGCTGTACTTAACAAGTTATTGAAAGTCAAAACTTCTGATTCATTGTAATTTTTGCAGAAATAATTCATATCATTTAAAACCTCATTTTTTGCCCTACAAAAATCAATTTTACTTGACAATTTAAACCCCCTTTTTTAGTTCTAGACTTGGAACTAAGTGTTTTTTATTAAACAAATTGATTGCTTAATGAATAGAGAATTTAATGTGCCACCACTGTAGGTGATCTCAAGGCTTCCGTCTATGTTGTAACTGTTGCATCCAATTTCAGTATGTAAATTGCTTTAAAACCTTATTTTAAACTTTTCAAAAATTTCTTCTTCTTTTTTTTTTTAGAACAAGATGCATCTCTTCATCTATAGCAGCACTATAAAAAAGCATTTTGACAACATAATGTATTTTTGTGAAATTTATGCCATTCCAATAATATTTCTAAGAAAAATCTGACGAAACCTGAAATGCTTAACAGACTTCCTGGGTTATTTGTGTCAGGGCCCAAAATTACCCTTAGATCTCCAGTTGTAACTATAACTGCTAATTTTTACACTGAAAAGCAAATGGCCCCCACAGCCTCAGAGACTTAAGTTTTAGGCTCCAAACAAACAAAGAATTGACATACTTCTGAATATTCAATATTCTCTTTTCTTTTTTTTTTCTTCTACTAAACAACAAACAAAAAGTGAAAAATTCATCGGGAGGTCTAAATGCTCATGGGAACTTTTCCCAGTTTAAGAAAGTGATATATGACATGCTGATTATATAATGATCAGGAAACTGGAACCCACTTTCATCAGGGCGAAGTGAGGACAAATTATGAGTTTTAGCTTTCATAAGGATTCCAATGCAGGACCTCTCAATCTGGAGTCAAAAACCTTACTTAAATCAATTTTTCAAGGTTTCTTATTTTCTGAATAAAGTAATCAGCCCAAAGAATAGAGGAATTAACTTTTTTCCCCTGTAGGGTACATAGCCAAACATTGTGACCAATGGTTGTGGGTTCCATTTAAACCACAGCCTAAACAATGGCTCTTGAGAAGCAATTCACTAACATTTTCCTCACTCCACCTATCTGAAATGGTAAACAGCTATAGGCAATATAATGTGAGAAATGGTTATCAATGCCAAACAAGCAGTGGTTTTGTTAAGTGGTGATTTATAAATAAAATTTGCATTGATAATTATGTACTGATTATTTTAGGATAGTGTAACTTATTGATTTAACCACATGTCATGATTAAAAAAAACATTTCTTTTTCATAGAAATGTTTCAGTCCTAACAGTTCCCAAAGTAAATTTACAGTCATCTAAATGAATCCACTGACACCCACAGAGACTAAAATGGGAATAACAGTATCAAGAATTCCCTTCACCTTAGGGTAGAAAAAAAAAAGGGGGACATGCAAAAAAAAAGTCAATTACTGCAGATTCTGATCCATATGAATCTCCGCCCAAGTTTATCTGCACAGATAAAAGTGGTACATCATGGAATATATAATTATGTAGAAGAACTAAACATAAGCAAGACGTTTCATTGACAATTGCAGTAATATTATCAAAACCCATAACAAATGATATTAAGAGGTCTTCTTTACAACCCAACTGAACATGTATAAAATCAATATAAAAAAAGACTCTCATAAATATTAATTGCCATCAGTCTTTAACACAATCTTGCTAAAAAAAAATTGGAAAAGGCAGTCAAGCACGTGCCAACAATCTAACTATTTAAGCTTATATGAGGGTCCTAAGGAAAATTTTCTGTTACTGGGGGAAGAAGCAAAATATACAACACTCAAATTTTTACTACATATATGATTTTACTACGAAGTACAATGAGATTTAGCAAATACGTCATATAGACACTTTCTATCATCTGTTAAAGTCTTTCATATTTTATGCCATCATCCAGAGAAGTTCCAACATATATTTTTTTTTTTGGAAATCTAAATATCACATATCACCTTTGAATATAATGCATTTTAAAGAAAAAAAAATCACTTCATCAATTTTAAGCAAATTATTAACTACTTGAAAGGTTGAAAACATACAACTTTTGAAAAAAAAAACAATCCTTTTTTCATCTTGTTCAAATAGGGTAGAGATGAAAAAAAAAAAGGCTGATGAGGGAAACAAGTAAATTTTATAATTTGGTTAAAGATATAGATTATATAAGATTTACACACTGACAAATCTAGAAGAGTCTGGCAGTCTTTCAAAAACTGAAACACAAATTGATATGTTCATGCACTCTTACATAACATGCTTAGAGGAAAGAGATCACAAACAACTTAAAAAGTAAAATTAACAAAATAGATAAGGCTTTCATAGTTTCAACTTGTCCAAGGAACTATGGGTCAAATACCTCAAGTTAGTATAGCAATTTTAATTAAGCATTTTTGAGCAATCCATCAAAATCATCTATTTAATGAGGTATGTAATATCTATTTTTCAATTGGGATTTTGAAAAACCAGAAAACCCCTACAAATACTTCAAATTTTTTTTTCAAATACAGTTATCTCAAATATACTCTTGAAGAGTGCTAATTATGGCAAACATCTAATTCTGTACTAGTTAGTGAAAGTTAATATTAGATGTGAATTCAGTGCAAGCAAATTGGGAAAAACATCAAAATTTCGCTCCGGGATAATAATTAATGTATTGCAGCCCCTGATTTAATTATTGAGAACACTCTCCCCACTGTTATTGAACTGCCTGAGGTACATGAATTTTGCTTGACAACATGAGATTGTGGCAAAGCACTTATGAAGAGAGGCAATATACAAGAACAACTTTTTCATTTTCTAGATTAAGATTTAGACTTAGAGTGAAAGAGATGTAGATCTAGATCTAACACTATTTGCAACCTCTCCTGCTTTTCCAGCATCAGAGATTAAGCTCTAAACAAGGATTGTAGAAGAATCCAGGAGGATATCTTGTTTAGAAAGTCTAGATCTGCTATTTGTTCTGCACTTTCCTGAAGTATATTATGTGAATTATATTCAACTAAAAATATGCTGTAACTATATGTGTTGTGACTCTTTGGGATAAATTTATATATGGGTAGTTATTAAGGGGATACATACACATAAATTGGGCATATCCACAAAAAATCGTCAGCCCAATTTGAAAGAAAAAAGTTTTGTTCTTACCTGACCGCCAAAACTGTACATGTTATTGTGTGTTTGACTTGGGTTCACTTTTGATAAAAGGAATCGGGCCTGGGAAAAGATTAGGAAAATGAAAAAGTAAAGAGACAATCAAGTACAAGAAGATCCAAGAGATTCACTTCTCACAAGTGACATAAGAGCATAATAGGGTGAGATTGCTTTTACCACAATAAAGAGTCATTCTAATTTTGTACTTTGTATGATTTAATTTCATGTTGTGTGAAAAATTGAGTCCTAAGGGTAATTTTTATTTTCTGTTTTTTTTTTCCATGGCACTGAATCCAGATTAAAATATTTTAAGAAGTTAATCACCAATAGAAATCTGAAAACCAATTAAAGATTTACCTGGGAAGCTCCAGCCTCTGTGACAATGTATCTGGGCATTGGGAATCGAGTTTGCAGGATCTCCTGAGCATCATCCAGTGGTGCTTGCAAAAGTTGTTTCAAGTTGGCATACTCTGGCATGTCTTGGTAACCCTGTGCCTTCCATTGTGCAATTGTCTGTAAAAGAATAAACAAATTTGCAAGTGACAAAAATCATTAGAGGCTTGATATGTATAAAATTTCAAAGACATCAATAGAAATAGTTATCATAGTACTTTTTCATAAAGCGAATTTCAAAAGCACTCTAATTCATGACTGTTCATTTACAGCTCTTCTGACTACTTTGAGTTCTGACAACCCTACTCTCATTACACAAATTCTTTTACCTTCCAGCAATTATTCTCTCTATGATTTTCATTCGTTCTTGAATTCCTTTCCATAACCCTTCTTTCTTAATACATACCACTCTCTTCAATATTATCATGTCAGTGATAAAAAATTGTCCGTAAGATAAACTTAACCAATCTCAAGATACAATTTCATCAAACTTGTCGTTCTACTATCAACCACTTGCCAACATCTTGATGTACTAATAAAGCAAAATAATGTAAAAAATGCATACTCAGGAGGAAAATATAAATTTTTCTTTAGGCCACAATATGGAACTCTTCAAGTTTTGTCGTAAACAGCTCACCTCTCCATGGTAGATAAGGATGTGAAAAAAGGTATCCATGAGAAGAATCTTGTCAGCCTGGAGACTGCTGCTGTCAAGAAGCACTGGCTGCAAGCAAGCAGAGGGAAGAAAAATACATACAGACCCAATTCATACATTCTTTAGATGATGAAATTTGATCTAATAGCATCCTTTGCTAGTAAATTATGAGAAATAACTAACACAATATCTCTAATTTTCAACAATATACAGTGCCAAATAAGTTCACTCATACACAGTCCAAATCAAAGGCCCTAAGATGTTCTCAACTACAGAAACTATTTAAAAACTTAAACCTGAATAGTTTTAGTATGGATTTTTAGTAAGTGTTTCAAACAAAGATAAAAAGAAGTGGAGTACACAAAACATTTTTTTAATCTCATAAAAAATGATCTTGCCACACATATTAAAAACAGAAAATTCAAAATACCAGCAAGACCAATCTCATATGTGAAAATTTTGAAATGCCATCAAGCAAGGATTCATAAAAATATTTACAATTGAAAATCTTTTTTGGCCAACTCTTGCTAGACAAAACTGCACAAAATCAATTTTTCATCTAAGGCCACAGAATTTAAAACATTTTAAAAAGCATAAAAAGTTAGTAATACAATGAAACTACAACATCAGTCATATGACAACAATCAAATGATAATAAAATAATTGAGCTATAATTTTAAGATGTTTATGTCTTTAACATGCTTGCTTGATTCTTTGGCATCTTGTGAATAATTTAAAATTATTAATTTTGATTTGATTGTAAAATCTTACTAAATTTCAGTTAAAAAATAAATATTGCTTTTCATCTAGATTTTCCTGTGTTCTTTGAATTATTTTTTTTTCAATGAATGCAACCCCCCCAAATAAAAAACCAAAAACCGCTGCAAAACTGTATTGCTGCCTTAGAGTTATGAATGGAGAAAGTATCGCTTTTAAAATGAATCTACTGTATTATGGATACACAGATGACCATCATATAGATAACTTTATAAAAATTATGCACAAATTTGAGCAGTGGAAAAATGATGCAATACAGAAAACGTGAAAAAGGTGTGATCATGAAAATTTTGCCTTACCTAAATATGACTTAGAGCCATAAGTACAATTCGACTTAGAATATTTTTTAAAATATGACTTACTTCAGGTGGTCCATGAAATGAATATGAGTACAAAATTGGCTGAATCATGATCAGTGACTGTGTCAAATCTTCTATGTTCAACATGTGCCTGAAGAATAATAAATAAAATAAAAACATATTTAAACAATTTTAAAAGAAAATGACAATCCTTATATGTGACTTAACTTAAAAAAAAAAAGAAATATAAAAATCAAAATGATCTAAAAACAAACGAAATTAAAAGTCCAAAGGACTTAACAGAAAGTGACTAATGTCCAAAACATTCTTAATATTCAAGATTTTAAATTTCAATTACTAATAGAAGCTGGAAAATGCTATAATAATAATAATAATAATAATAATAATAATAATAATAATAATAATAATAATAATAATAATAATAATAATAATAAGTTATGTCAATTCAAATGGCAGAAAAATATGTAAAAAAATTTTTACCTATAGTAAGATGTTTCATCTGGACTATTGTTGAAAACTTGTAAAAACTGTGACCGCCTTAGATGAAACATGAATTGTGGATACAATGAAAAATTCTCAGAGTACCGGAAAGAATTTGGGTCATCCTTGTTGTAGTCTCCAAACTTCTGGCACTGTTAAAAAATGAGTAAGCTCTGAGACCAATGACAACTTATGGGTAAAATATTGGCATAAAGAAGAGCTTTAAAAGTACACACATGTTTCAGGCATTTCTTACTTTAAAAAATTACAAAAAAAACTGCCTTTGAATCAATTCTATATTTCCAAATATATTTTCCTAAATTAGTCATATAAGCCTTTTGAGCCTCACTCTTCCAAAAGTTAAAACACACCAATTAAAAAACCCCAAAATAACAAAAGACATACCAGTCGAATGAGCATACGATCAAGCCATCTAAGAACATCTGGACCATCATCTGTTTCTGCTCTGTACACCGCTATTCTGCCCATCATCACAGCTGCTGCTTCTTGATCAAATCCAGCTGATATATGTTGAATGTTTGCACTTGCATCAGCCCAACTATAACATGAATTAAGATATTTTAGGTCTTCATTGATCCTTAAGATCAAACTATGATGTATTGAGACAATTGATCTAGCCTTTTAAAAGAAGATTTTATCTTAATATCTTTAGCACTAAAAGAGATTTAGAAGACTGCCAGACATTCTAATAATTGATGTAGAGGAAAATGAAACTAAGAATTCTTTTTCTTTCTTTCATTTGAAGATAAAATAAAGGAAAAAAAAATTATTACAAGTTCATATGAATGTTGTAGATGAATATTAAGTTGATTTATTTTCAACCAAACAACAACAAAAACAGAAAACTGGGCTGATATAGGCTGTTCTGAAAAAAATAATGGGTGGTCATCACTTAAAATGAATTGGGATGAGAGTTGTATATCAGTAAACTAATACAAGAATAAAATCAATTATCATGAGAATGATCTTACCTTCTTGCGACAGTTGTAACCCTCACTCGCCTCTCTCCACTAGAGTGTTGATACTGAGTAATAAATTGAATATAACCCCTTCCTCCTTGAGGTATTGGTGCATTGTGCTGGCATTATAAGATAGATAACAATAATGATAACAACAACAACAAAGCAGTAATATTAACAATAATAATAAGAAGAAGTAGAAGAAGAAGAAAAAGAAGAAGAAGAAGAAGAAGAAGAAGAAGAAGAAGAAGAAGAAGAAGAAGAAGAAGAAGAAGAAGAAGAAGAAGAAGAAGAGGAAGAAGAAGAAGGTATTTGAAATGACCAGGTCAATAAATTCTGTTCGCGACTAATACTAATTGCTCAGAAAATGCAGTTCTTTCCACTAGAACCCAAAAAAAAAAAAAGAGAAGCAAAACCAAAGCTAAATACAACATTAGCTGTTTCAATATTTATATTATAGCCGTATTAAATCTTTCACTCAAAATAAGTTTCTGAATTTCTGTATAATAGATTGAGGCTTGATATCTCCAAGGATTCTAGTGTATAAAAAAAATAAGGAAGAAAAAAAAATATGCAAAAGAAAGGCATAAGGCCAAATAAAAAACCAATGTATCAATAAATGAGTTGTGTAAGGATGATTGACCTAAGAGTATGGTGCTTTTGGTAAAATTATAGACTCACAAGGTTCTAAGCACCTAAAAAGCAAGACACAAATTTAACTAGATCTGACGAAACGGCTTGCACAGGCTGACCAACAGTTTCCTGCATCCCTGGCATTGCCTGAAGATACGTATAAAATTACCCACCATGGCTTGCTTTACAATATGGGCTATTATAGTTTGATTTTGGACCAAAATAAAGTGGTGCATTTCAATGCATTAGTGATTTAAATGACAGAAGAGCTGTAGTGTTTTTAAATTTCAAAAAATGTTTTTGCAATGTTGACCTCTAGTTCTAGTTAGACCGTCAAATTCTAGAAATAAGAATAATGAATAAATACTTGTTTTACATGAGAATGGAAAAGATTTAGAAGATGCAGATAAAGCATTTGGTCGATCAATGGATGAAGATGGTGATGGTGATGGTAGGCTTTGTTCAGCCTATGTATAGATATAGATCTAGACCTTAGTCTAGACTTCCGCCAAGAAAGAGATAGAAAATGTTTTGTTCCCAAAAGTAAAAGTACATATGTTGCACATCATGTAAAAAAGAAATTATTTGACCTTTAAAAATTTTCATTTCTCACTGACGGGATGAAAACAATAAGTGGTAGATATTTTTTTTTTACAAAAATGAAATAATAAAAAAAAAAGAGTTACATTACCTGGTTGACTACTTCAAAGCACACAGCTAAAGATGTTGTTGGGTAAAGACCACACATCTTCCACTGACAAGTACCACCTAAACCTATCTCTGTATCTGACACTGCTGGCCCTTTTACTCCAAGGGAAACACACGGCCCAATTGCTCCTGAAACTTTGAGCTCCCTAGAGGTCTATAAAAAAAATTATTTCATTGGTTAGAGAGAAACGCTTTTTGCACTGGAGAAAAAAAAAAAGAGCAATTTGAGTTATTAGTTCTTGAGGCAAAAGTCTAATCATATGTCTTTATAAGAAGAATAACCTTCTTAAAAATAAATAAAAATATGTTTTTAGTTGCATCCGTACAAAATTGATACAGAGAAAATGTGCTATATCATTATGAATATCACTGAAGATAAACATTTTGTTTTTGCGATCTTAAATGCGTTTACAATTAACATATTTAAAAAACAAAAATCCTGCTAAAATAAACCACAGTGGTGCACTTCAAGCATTTTGCTTCTTAAAAATCACCTTTATCTCCAATGTTGCTCCAAAAGCCATTTTGAATTCTCCCTTCTGGTCATGTGAGAACACCCTTTGGAAAGTTTGCTTGAATAAGGAAGTGTTGAAAGAGTCACCCATCACCATGTGACCTCTGAAATGAAATGTTCTTTAATATGAATAAATTTTGTTTATGTTTTTCTTAACTTAGAGTTTAATAACATACAGTCTTACTATGTAATCCCTCAGGAAAAAATTGAGTCATTTGTTTTAAATGTTTTTGCTGATCATATTCAGCCTTCATGTTAGAATGCATAATAAAATAATAAAAAGAATTAGATAATTCTGAAATAAGATGCAGTCTAAAATTAATCAATTACAATTAATTAAGAGTTTTATAGCAAGAAAAACTCCCCTTGAAGACTACTATGTGACAATCAGTTGATAAGAACTGATTGCACAGTGATTGAGAAAATGCATATCTTGTCAGAACAATAAGATATTGGCACTTTCAAACACCCTACTCCCCCATCCTCCTTGAAAAAAAATGAACTCTCACCCTGTATATTTTGGACAGAACTTCATCTCATGCAGACCCGTTTGGTCAAGAGCACAAGCATATATGTCGATGATATGACCATTTGATGCTGCCCTATTGGCCAATGACTCATAATGCTGCCAAGCAAACAAAGTAAACAAAAAATGATATCACACAAAACTAAATCTAAATTAACAAAATATCTTAAAACAATATAAGTAACTTCCTTTTTCATAAAAGAGAAGATGAATTTTAGTGTTTTAATGCCTGTATTGAAATGAAAGGGTAAATTAAAGTTTACGAGTAAAGGAATATGTGACTTTTTCTTTCTGATATTTCTCCAAATAAATAAAATTCATCTAATTTAAGCAGAAAAAATGCTATAATCCAAGTTCACACTAATTTTTTCTTTTTACAAGAATATTAAAATGAAAGAGTCTCAGAAAAGCTTTACAGAGCTCTGCGAAGAAATAACTCATGTCTTAAAATAGTACAAACCTTCATAGCTTTCTTCATATACTTGCAGTTGTCTTTCTCAATATCATGGTGAGATCTAATGGGATGCTTTAATTCATCATCCACAACCATACCAGGACCTTGAGTACATGGACCACCCATAAACAGCATAATGCGTGCTCCAGTGTTGGGAAAAGTACACTGATGATAAAATAAGAATCAAACTATTTATATTTATTTTCTAAATCAGAAGTTTAACTGTTTTTATACACACTTGCACACCATTATGCAGTTTCTGCTGCACATCAACAGTCTATTTATTTGATCTTGTTTATCTAAGCCTGTAAAAAAAATGAGCTACCAGCATTGGTAGATAATAAAAATTGAAAGGATGATCCGCACATGATACAAAACAAAACACAGCTCACCATTATAAAATACAAAACAAAATAAAAAAATTGGCCCAATTTCATAATAAATATTTAGGCAACACATAATGTGTCCATCTTCGTATAAGAAAAGTAAAGGGACAATCTATTTTTAAATACTGACCTCCAACAAACCAACAGCAATGGAGAGGGCTGCACCAACAGATCGCTGGGGGCGCTTGCCTTGAGCCACAGGCCAGGGATCCCTTTGCAGTTCCCCTAGAAGGTCTGTAAGATTCATATCACACTTGTGCACAGGTTGTAAGAATCTGAGAAAATGATACAAAAATTAAATGCAATTTGTTATTTTGACTTTTACAGATAAAAAAAAAACCAATATAATTACCCTAAAATGAAAATAAAAATCATTCGTAATAATTTACTGGACAAAAGACTGAAAGGAACACTGTCTGTTGCTTTCAATTCTACAATAAAAAGAAAGAAGTTATAAGGATATACAAATTTGAAAGTTTACTTGTAGCTTAAATAATATTCAAAAGTATCATCTGACAATTAAAAATAAAAAAAAAATTTTGATTTAGTTGATCCATTCCTTTAGAGTCGCGGTTATTTTTTATTTATTTTTTTTTTTGTCGCAGAATTTTTTGTCAAATCAACCTGTAAGGCAATCTCTTGCTATTTTTTGGCTGACGTATATATTTATTATGAAACATTAATTAAGGACAGTTAAAAGCAGAAAATAAAAGTGAGTTTCATTTATGTTGAGATATTTTTTTCTTAACTTGCTCAAAACCTAAACCAACCTGTTTGAAGGCAACTGAAGCTGCTGCTGGTTAGTGGGAGCACCACCTCTTTGCTGTTGTTGTGGTTGAGCTGGAGCACCTCTACCAATGCCAAGCATCTCCTGGAAGATATGAAAGGTAACAATTATCAAAAGAATTATTTCCAAAAACAGTTATGTGCCTTTCCTAAAATGCTTTTTGTCAACTATTTTGCAAAATCAATTTTTTTTCAAAAATCAAAATTAATTACAGTTCTTTGTAACTATTACCTGCTGTGTTTGTTTAATGTTACAATGTGAAGTTCAGCACATGCCTCTTAACCAAACCCCAATGTCAGCCTATGGAAGGTTTTAAACCCTCAACAAAATCCCAAACAAATGCACTATTGATGGATTAAATTTTGCTTTACTGGATAGGACAAAAAGACGCATGATATTTAAAAAACAAAACAAAACAGAAAAGCATAATCTCATAAGTGTCTTATCACTTGTTCATGTATGATTGGGTTAAGTATGTGATTGGCTGGTTTAAATTTTACAGGTAGATTTGAAAAAAAAATATTATCAATACTACAAAAAACTAAATTGTTCACATATTGCTCTCAAGCCAAAAATTTTTTATTCTCAACAAATATGCTGACACATTCAAATAATAAGCAGGTCATTCTTAAGTTCTTCACTGGTAAAGAATTGCATAAGCTTGTCAGTTAGCGGAATAATTAGCATAACAATCTTGATCAACTTTCCTCGTAAGTTAGATGCAGAGCAATTTTTTTTTACACTTTGGAATCTATAAAACGTGGCTAAACAATGTCTGATGTCTGCCAGTACTGAACTTGAATAAACAGATACAATGGTGCCACATACACCACTTTTTTCTACCACCAAGCGCACCTGAATCTGCTTTGAGTTGAGTTCCTTGGTACCCCTGAAAACATAGGATTTAGATACACCTTCACTGCCAAGCTCATGTACTTGTACCATCTTGCCATATGTGATCAAGCCTATGAGGGCATTTGGAGGCAGCAAACTCAATGACATTTGCAGAGACTCCTAGATTAATAAAGAAAAAAAGGCATTACACAAAATCACAACCAAATATGTCATAAGAAAAAAGCAACAAATCACGACATGGCATGAGTAAGCCAAATGTTTGAGCTGAGTGTTATTTAGACACCCAATTTGCTTATTTTTTTAAAAATTTTTTTTGTCTGATTAAGTAAAGCAAGACACTACCAAAAAATACATTTTTCATTAATTTACACTTTCATTTCAATACAGGCCCTAAAATGGAGCTGAAATTAGTTTTTAACATATGCACAAATATTAGACAGCTCTTTCAGGATCACATTGAACAATAAATGACAGGCTATCAGCTAAAATTGTGATCTCTAATTTTTCAGGGCCTACTGTTCAGACATGTAAAGTCAGCCTAAAGTCATTGTGAACTGTTTTTGTGTTGGGCCATGGTTTAAATCAGTTTTTGAGAACCTTTTTATGTTGCTTGGTCCATTTTGGATACCTATAGAAGTTTCAAAGCATAAGAACTAGGACTGAAAAAAAAAATTGAACGTGAGGTAGAAACGGAACTTTAAAATATATTAACTGACAGCCGTCTCAGGTTAGTCAAGTAGTATTTAATGAGTTGGTGGTGTGTTCTGCTGTCATAAGTACAATGTTTCAATTTTGTTCCTTCTTTTTTTTTTATAAATTGCATTGGCTAAAGACTATTATTAAACATACATCCTCTTACTACGTTTAATCTGTTGAATCTTTTGGCAGTCCTCTTTCTTTTTTTTTAAACTCTACAGTATTACATCCTGTTTTTGGTTAGGAAAAATCTGTGAAAAGTCCAGAGTTGTGCAGAGGTGTTGATCCCTGTGTAATGTATGTTCTTAGGATATAACCAGTGGAGGACTCACAACAGGCTGCATCTAATTTGCTGTATGATAAATACGCTCTCAGTTTTACTCTTTTCCACCATTATTTCAGCCTGAGGGGTTTCAATGCTCGTATTTCTGGATCACCAGCACGTTTTTAGTCTGGTTTGTTGACATAACACACCATGAACAAGAGAATCACCACTGCTTTCATACCATTTCCCAGTGGCTTTAAAGCTGTAATTTGCACAGCATAATGGTTTTCCTCAGTCATGCATTTAAATAGGTGTTCATTGATGAATACACCAAAACAGCTTACATTATACCTTTCATTTAACTATTTTCAGGAAAATTATTATTATAACTTAGGTAGATTCTATGTTGTGACCTTCTTTTTTTTTGCAAAACAAACCAGAGTAAAAGAAAAAAAATCACTTGCTTTTAACCCTTGAAGATCCTCATCTTCTGGGAAACATGTGTCAACCACGAGTAAAAATATTGGGGGATGACATGTTGCTCTCTGAAAACAAAATAAAATAAAATAAAGCATGTATGCTCAAGTGAACAAAAATTTTCCTCAAACTCTTCCATTGTTTATTGGGAAAGTTGAAATCATGTATTCTAGATAAAAATAAGGGCTAACTTCGGGCACGTTTCTGATGTACAGATAAACCAGTTCTAGGATTGAATGATATCAGCCAAATAACATTTATTCAAAATAAATTGAGAATCTTTATGTCATGACACATGCAGTATAACACACTTATATTGACATCTTTTCTCAAATACTAAATTTTTACCTCAATGTTCTTAGTAATAAAATTCTCTTACATCCACAATTTTTCTGAAATTTTCAGTTACTCCACTTTATCTACATGTCTGGCAAGCTTTCGCCAAGCCCGAAGAGGAGTCGAAAAAATTCCTGCAAAGTTTATTCTTGTCCTCATTTATAGTGCTTATCCATTTCATTGTTAATTATAGTTATACTGAGGGTTTACTGTCTCCTAAGTCCCTTTCCATAAGGCTTACATAGCGCCAGACTCCTCCAATCCCAAGAGGTCTACCAATCATTTTATTGACATTGTCTCAGTTTCATTAAAGCATCAACCAGCATCTCTTGGCTTTCTATCAGGCCTAGTTATATGTCTAAATGTAGATTTGGCCTCATTGACGGGTGCTGTGATGCCAATTAGTGGGCACTGTCTAGGCATCACCGCTCCACCACAACAGCACAGAGACTCTCGCCAGACTTAATTACCTACCTGCCCTAACATGCTGTTCCGTCTCTCTTGTACACACTCTTTCTTTCTTTTTCTCCTACTCGCAAAACACCTTGATAAGAATTGTACATATATGCACTGCGATCTTGTAACAACCAGTGACAGGGAGAGAGGAAAGACTCAGCGAATGATTCAACGGCTGGCAGAGGTTTTACACCCAGCTCCTATCCCCTTGTCCTTATCACCACATGCCTTAATATTAAGAAAATGTCCACTGATTGGCACCTTGACACTTAGCACTGGAGGCAATTGAGTCCTTTATTCCATATATTGACATTTTTCCTCCCTCTTTCACTTAGAATTTTCCTATTTGTCATTGTTGTTGGTACTTTTTCTTTTATCTTTGCATATTTATCTATCAACATTTCGATATATCGACATAGTTTTCTTTTCTGAGTGCATGCCGATATAAGTGGATTCGATTGTACTCGTTACTTACCGTTATGGTGTATTCTAGGGTGGAAAACTGTGGGATGATTTCAGCAGGCTGGTGCTGCTCTGAAATTGCAGCATACTGAGGGGGAAACTGCAAATAATGATAATAATAATTTGTAAAAAAAAGCTATAAACATAAATATAATTTTGGAATATTGCCAAAATTTGCCTATAAATAATGGGAAGAACCTCCCCCCCCTCCCTCACCAAATAAAAAAAAAAATATTAGTTAATACAACTCATAATTATTCTGAGAGCAAATTCTCCACAAAACCAATAAAGGGGAGACTTAATCCTTGGTTGATTAGTCAAATTTATAACTGACTACTATTTTATTCAAAGTCCCAAACTGATTTATGGCATTCTACACTTAAATCAAATGACTTTTGAGACTTCTTTACAATTATTATATAAAACTTTTATGAAATGAAGATTTGGTAATTTCGAGAACATAGAAGCAGAACATTCACATTGAATTCACTTTATGTTTCATAAAATTTATATACATGAACTTACTGGATTCCTTTGATAGCAGAAATTGCAAGTCCACATTTTTGCTCTGTAGTCAATTTGACTGAAAAAAAAAAAGGCAAAAAAAAATGAAAGAAAGAAATTGTTTGCCAAAGAAGATAGCTTGGACTAAAAACAAACAACTTAATCAGAGTATTTTAATATATACCCACTTTCATCGATATCAGTAATCACTCTCATTTTCTCCTCATTTGTACTCACATTACATTTCAGAAATTTTTTGAAAAGCACAGAATAGCCTTTATGATTTTGAAGAAATTTACAAAGCCTTGCCTCTCAACAATCTTCTTCACAGAAAAAATGAAATAATTAAGAATAAAAGTAGCTTTGAAATCTTGAATAGCTTTATGAATATCAAGAGTTATGACTTTGCATACAAATTAAACAACTGTTGAAAAAAAAATATCATCAATCTTAAATACGTAGTGCAACTTTCGTATTTCTTGCAAACCCCAAAAAGAGAATCAATTCACTCATTTTTCATTAATTATTTCATGTACCTGTAGTCAAGATTAAAAAAAAAAAAGTGTTATCTACCAAAATGGATTAAGGATTGCTCGACATGTTGTTCTGGTGCAGAGGACTGGGTCATAAGGAATCGGTGGCAAATCAGGCCTTTCTTTCAGGGGTGTGAAAACTGCACCCAAAGGCACAACCATCCTTGTTGCCTCCAAGCGACTAGATGGCCATACATTCCAACTGAACCTAATGCCATCACGGTCCTCATTTTGTTGAATAAATTCTTGGTAGGTTGACATCCTGATAGAGGATGCTCACAAGATACTGCTGCCAATTAAAAAAATAAAGGAAGTTGTTTTTGTAAATTATTCACAACTGGAATCCACATTACAACTTGTTAAAATGACTAAAATTATTCCATCAAATCTGTAGGAAAAAATTAATGAGTTTTATTCATCATCATTATCATGATATACATATTTAACTTGATGAAAAAGTATTAAACATCTACAGATAAAAAAGAATATTGTCATTACTTAACTGACACTGTGACAAAAAATAAAATGTAATAAAACAGCATGTTTGTAAGTGATCATAGTGCTCACTAATCACTGTTATCTGATTAAATCTGCCTTTCAATAATTCAACAGAACACTGCTTTTGACAAAACAGATGTAGATCAGTTTATAATTCATTAAAACTAAAAATTTTGCTGTTTAACAACAGGGTATGATTAAGAGCCTTACTATTAAATACAGCATAACTTAAGGCTCTAATTTTAAATACAGTATATAGTCTAGATTTGGAATTAATAGTGAAGATTAAAACTCAGCACTGCAATAAATTCAAAAATATTAGAGAAACATCATTTGAATCTAGAATGAATTATAAAGTGAGACTTGAGCAGAACAAGGAAAAAAATATTAATCTTAGTCTGGATAGATCTAGTTGAATAAATTATTTTTCCTTTGCATTTTGATGCATTGGTTCAGACTAGGCTCACCGGTCACCTAGATTTAGATCTTTAGAACTTTTAGAACTTCCAATATCTGGATTCTACTTCTAGATCTAGAGTCTAGAGTTTTAATCTAGATCTAGATCTAGATCTATTGATGTTGATCTAGATCTAGATCTAGATCTATATTTCTACTTCTAGCTAAATGAATTTAGATTGATAGACAAAACGTAAACCTCAAATCTAGATATGTGGGATATTTATTTGGAACTTCACCTATAAATACAATTTCTGTCTAGATCGGGTGTACACAGCACAGCTAGACTGAAAAACGTTGTACCTCAATAGTAACACGTCGGTAGAAGTATCGTCTATTGCCAGCAGGGAACTGTTGAAGTTACAAACATTGGCAAGAAAGGCGGAAGTGGAAAATGACACGTCAATTTGGAAGGGACGTTACTCTCAAATCGAAATTCTTCGAACTTAGGAATCCAAGGGCGTGTAACCAAAACTTGTTTACTGTTTCGTTGACACCGACGCCGAAGCAATCGACGAGAACAGATTGAGTGAGGAGTTTTCCTGTGTGTCCAATGCGCTTTGACCGCCAACCTTGAGGAGTTGAGTGGAATATGGAGGAACTTAATTCGGTGCTGCATACGTTTTATCACAATATCGTAGAGGCTTCAAGAGCAGTATGCAGAGATTCAATAGCCTTCGGAATGACACAAGTCATCATGCCGCTGTTAGAAAAGGTTGGCGAACTTGATACACGATTCAAATGTGCCTCACCGATGCCGAATGAGGCCTACTTTCAGGGTATGAAGACATCATGCGTGAACGAGTTCGAGCTCACTGTGATTCTTACACATTTAGTGACCGTGAAGGCTTTTGAGGACGTCGGTTGTCAAGACAGTAATCTTGCATGTTACGGGCATGTGATACCCCACCAAGCCCCACACCCGTTAGGAGACATCCTTGTCGATTCAGGACCAGCTCAAGGATTAGTTTCTGCGCACAAAGTGAGACAAATATTTGCCCAGCTTGTGAACCAGGCTGCGTCAGTGTTACCATGCGTGGCTGCTTCAATAGAAGTATTGTACAAAGGTGAGGCTCAGGTGTGATAAATGATTAAAGCATTAATGATGAATAAAGTGAACAACAAATTTTCAAACTCGTAGAGGCCTGGTTGCACCGATACCTAAAGTCTAGAGATAAAAGTAGATCTAGATGCACAGAAATACACATAACTACCGTCTTAAAAAGGATGTTGGCCTACGTTTCTTGTAATTTCTTGTTTTAAAAGGGAGGGAGAGAGAGAGAGAGAGAGAGAGAGAGAGAGAGAGAGAGAGAGAGAGAGAGGAAGGGGGGGGGGGGGGGGGTTGGGAAGGCTTCCGAATGGGTACGTTACCTCTATCATACTGCAGAGAGATTCTTTTGATCGAGCCATATAGAACTTATTAATACCTCAAGTAAGTGTAAACCATTTACAAACAATGAATTGCCAATTAAAAAAAAAAACAAAATAAAAGACTATGGCATCATACATCCTACATCCCATCTTAATATTCTTAACCAACCCACCCAATCGGAAGTCCTACCGAGAATTTTCAAAGAGTATAGAATGCTGTCAATCTATTACTTCCAAGCTTCAGTGTGCTGTCAGTTTAAACTTTGTTACACAGTATTTGACAATGACTGTCATGGATGTAATAACAGCCGAGAAAAATATTATTTTAAATGCGTACAGATTATGTTTACCCAGTGCTGATCAGTACAGGGGTAGTTAAGTATTTAAGAAACTTTGCTCTTCCAAATGAATCAATTGTTACCTCAACTTTTCTCTCTTTTTTTTTCCCTTTTTTAAACATTCTTTTACATGTAGATTTCACAAATCAAAATTTGCACCAATGTATATTTTGAATTTTATCTTGTTATGTTATAAAATAGTTTATTTTTAATCCGCTTCACGGTTAACCATTTTGGTATATTAACAGATTCCATTCCTCCTCACCTTTATTATCTCTATCATCAACATATGATCATGAACCTTAAATTATCGTCAATATTATCACCGTCAAAGTTATTGTTCTTAGCGCAATCATCTTTACCGTGGTCGTCGCCTTCGTCATCATTACCATGTTAAATTTATTAGCATTGAATAGCAGGATTATCAGCCCATTTATTATCGTTTTAGCCAACATCATTGTCCACAATGACGTTGACATCGTCATCATCCCCGGCAATATTACCCTAACGATGATCGCCATAAATTTTATCGATATATATGTAGATAAACAAGTATACTATGTAATATCATATTAGCATGCATCGAAGCAATGCCGTTGTTTTAGGTGCATTGCTCTGATAGTCGTAGAGGAAGATAACATTCTCTAGACCTATTGCATCCCTGTTGCCGTCAAGAAAAAGAAGTCTACCTTCGTTATCAGTAACTATTCTTTTTTTTTTTTTTTTCATAGATGATAAATATCTTTGAACGTTGTCTTGCTAGTCTCCACCTAGACGTGTATTTTTCATAATTTTAAACATTAAGGCTCTCCTCAAAATCATTATTTTCGCCGAATTGCATTCTCCTACGTTTCTTCAATCGTTGCATAAGTAGGATATGGACTTGATAATGATATTGTTAAGAAAATGTTTTTTTGTAGAGAAAAAGAAAAAAGAGGAGAGGGGAATAGGGCAGGATGTGTAGAGTTGACTTAACCATGACTGATTTTGTTCGAGCTAACTGCCTTTTAATAATCATAGTGTAGACATCTTTACAGTGTGCGACTTGACTTAATAGTGCATTCTCTTTCTGTCTTTCTCTCCATCTTTTCCCTCTTTCAATCTTTAGATTTTCCTTCCTCCAATATATAGATTGTCTTTTTTTGTTTCTCGATTAATTTTACCATCCCTTCACCACCACCACTAACTCCCACCCCTGTTTCCCGTTCTCCTTCTCACTCTATCCTTCTGCATGACTCTGACCATTCTATTTTATTTTTCAATCTTCAGGATCCCCTCTTCCATTCACGCTCCTTTTTCTCAATCGCACTATATTCTCCTACTTCTCTTTGAACTTGTTCTCTTCTCTCCTGGCTCTCACCATTATGTTCATCATTCTCCCCATATGTGTATATATACATACATGTATAAACTTTTCTCACATGACTGATTTGATGATTGTTTGACTTCTTCAAAAGGAATAAATAAAAAAGATCGATATCAGAGCCAACCTTAGCTCTACTAAAGCTGAATATCAAGTTTGCTGCTTTCTTAAGTTCAGTGCTAGGATGCTTGACATTCCTAGACTATCTTTGATTATGAGAGAAAATTCCAGGTTTTCCCCTGCACGTCTACAAAACACTTGTCACCCATCGACCTTCCACCTCCTTCGCTTTCCCAACTCTCCCAAACCTTATCGTTCATGTTATAAGCTTTGGATTTTTTTTTGAATGTCGAGGTGAAGGCTACACTGGAACGATTTTTGCATTTTTGCTTTGTATCGATCCGAAAATCCAGCCTTTTTTTATTTATCGGCAGCACAGATTTTAAAATTGTAAGCATGTTTGAGAAGCCTGTTCAGTGTTTTTAGCAAAGTTCTCAGTTAGATTTCTTCTATCTATCTATCTATCTATCTATCTATCTATATATATATATATATATATATATATATATATATATATATATATATATATATATACCGATTGATGTAAAAGTTAAACCAGTTACATCTACCGTAAAACGACATCATAGGCTGTAAGAAAATATCTAGACGAGGAATTTATTTAGGAAAAAAAAAGGTTTCATAAGAATGCGATTTCACTAAGTTGTTTAAAACATTGAGCTCTTAGCGCATGAAGCAATAGCGTCTGCAGTGAAAAATGCTCAAGAGTTTGAAAATTAAATTCAGAAAAAAAGACAACGTAAAAATACTAAAATGCGCTAATGAAAGCCAAACTTACAACAAATTATTTCTGCGAAGCCTTTCGAATCGCTTCTGATTGTTGAAAAGAACTCACGATATCGAATAATTACATATATATGAGTAAATCTTTGTGAAAAGCATTCCGTGTGCTCTGATTCTCTCAGTATGGTGGATTCTGAACTGTGCACTCTTCAAGTTTTCCACCATCATAGTATCAATATGGCGACAAGTATGGAGAAATCATTCGTTGCACAGAGCAAATACCCGAGTTTAGCAGTGTTCACTTTAAAATTCAATCCCGAATGTCCTGTGAAGTGCAGATTCAAGGTTTCAAAAGAAAAAAAAATGTAATTGGACGATGTTATCTTGAATGCTGGGCCTAAATTTATTGGAACAGACTGTTTTGAATATACAACGCTCTGAATGCACAAATCAACGGGACTTTCCAAATTTGAGATCACAAGATGTTCAAGTTCAATTGATTTAAATCAGTCTCACATGTTTGACATTGATTTAACACAAAACTCCTTTAAGACGAGTCCATGTTGGTCAATGGGTGCATATAACGTAGATTTTTTTTAATGAAAAAGAGGCATGACCCTGTTGCAAGTACAAGACGTCTTTGTAAGTGATCGCTATAATCTTGGAATTCTGTTGAGAAAATTCAAAGTAAGCCTGCTGCTCTAACAATCATAGGAAAGAAAATGGAGAAATCAAAGTGAGGGAAAGAGGAAGAGAAGGGTGAAGAGGAGAGAGAGAGAGAGAGAGAGAGAGAGAGAGAGAGAGAGAGAGAGAGAGAGAGAGAGAGAGAGAGGGGGGGGGGAGGGGAGAGGAATAGCTTTTTCATAGACAAAGAGGCCATGTGTAAGAATATTTTGACTGTCTCACCAACAAAAAGCTGCCTGTCCACATAAAGAGACAGGGACAACGTGAGACAGGGGCTTTAAGCAAAACATTCTTGTGCAGAATACTTATCCTCAACAACTCTATTACAACCATTAAACCCTTAAAATTCAAACTTCGTGAAATGAAAGCTGCTTTGTTATCTTGGTGGGAAAGGAAAATTAGCGAAAAAAAACAAACAACCAAAACAAACAAAAAATAAAACGAAACGCAGGCTTACTGTGAAGTTGGGCGGTAAAGAACGTATATAACCCATTCAACCTCAAGACTGTTTCCACTCGTTTCGATATCTCTCGAGAGGCAGACGCTAGGAATACGCGCTATCAGTAGTCGGTTTACTCGTAATCTCTGTCTGTCTGTTTCTTTCTCTATCTGCTCATGTTTGGTTTTTTTCTCATTATAAATCCAATAGGCCTACTTTGAAATGTCTTCTCTCATCTTTCTATCGATATTTCATGCTGCTTTGCTGTCTGCCTCTCTATGTCCGTCTCTATCTTTGTGTCTATCTGCCTGCCTCTCTTTACAAACATTTCTTTATCTATTTGGGTCTGTCTGCCTTCCTCTTTACCTCAACCACCTCTCTCTCTCTCTCTCTCTCTCTCTCTCTCTCTCTCTCTCTCTCTGTCTGTCTGTCTGTTTCTCCGTCTGTCTGTTTGTCTGTCTGCCTGTCTGTCTGTCTGCCTGTCTGTCTGTCTATCTCTCTCCCTCTCTCGCTCGCTCTTTCTTTTTCTTTTTGCAGTTGATAGCATTCAAAACAATAGCTTAAATTCTCTCTTTCCCATCTCCCTTCTCCTCTCTTCTCTGTTTACCTTATATATGATTATATATCTTTCCATTAAGTCCACTTTCTATTTTCCTCTACATAAATATTTCTGTCTCTCCCCGCCCTATCTCTTTCTGTCTGTCTGTCTGTCTGTCTGTCTGTCTCTCTTTCTCTCTCTCTCTCTCTCTCTCTCTCTCTCTCTCTCTCTCTCTCTCTCTATCTATCTATCTATCTCTGTATTTTTTGTTCCATCCATCCTCCTAGGTCTGCCTCTGTCTCTTGCTTCTTTTTAACATCCACTTTTCTCTCGCTCCCTCCTCTCTCCGGTCCTAGCTTACTTGACTAGAATGTGTTTCTCGAAACAAAACTAAATCGGCATATCACTTTCTGATGCTGTGGGAGATGATACATTGCACTTGTTATCGTGATTTATAATTTAACAACCATATCTAATTGCCTGATCT
>JAWDGP010005987.1:125000-240000 GCA_033675545.1 Elysia crispata
CAAAGTGTTATGCAGCAAAGTTTCTGTCGAGAGAAGTAACATAGATCTCTCCGCTCACTTAGTCTCTCTCCTTTCTAAATCGAGGAAATTTTTGTACCGATAAACAGTTTGCTCTGTGTAACGAAGTATCAATTCCTCCATGAGTGCTCTCTGATTGCATCTGGTGAAGCGAAGAGCTCATTTTCAGATAAGAAGATTGACTAGGCGAAAGGAGGTTCCGGGGGGGGGGGGGGGGCCGGTTTGTACGACTCGAGAGAAAGTAACGGAGGTGGGGTGGGTGGGAAAGCTTGTAATTTATGTAATAAAAAATTATTACATGTATTAAATTTCAGGTGAAACAATTTGCCCACATTAGAGAACGATATGGTATAATGAGTAGGTAGCTTGATATCTAAATAGATAAAATGATGGAATTATGAATGAAGAGAGTGAGAGAGAGATAGAGAGGGGGAAGAGAGGGGGAGAGAGAGAGAGAGAGAGAGAGAGAGAGAGAGAGAGAGAGAGAGAGAGAGAGAGAGAGAGAGAGAGAGAGAGAGAGAGAGAGAGAGAGAGAGAGAGAGAGAGAGAGAGAGAGAGAGAGAGAGAGAGAGAGAGAGAGAGAGAGAGAGAGAGAGAGAGAGAGAGAGAGAGAGAAATAGAATTATGTAATGGGAAAAATCGATTGATTGTGAGATATCGCTCACCAAATGCATTATGTGAGATTTCATCTCGTAGAGAAGACACCTTAAGAGATTGAAATGTTCTATGTGGAATACATGTCACTGTGTAACGCTAATATTGATGCTAGCTTGTCACAGCTTCAGCATAAGTTCTAGGGCAATCGATCCGGATCTCCATAATATTCCAGGCTAAGAATCCTCATTTCTCATCTCGAACACTACCTCATTCTATACAAATTTATCTCTCACACTCACTTTTTTACTTTCTCATGTCATGATGTCTGACTTATTATATAAATATATACACACATTCTCCTCTCTCTCGGCCTTTCCTTCGCTCTCTTTCTTCCTCTACTATAAACCCTTCGTAGCCATAACCTTTCTTTAAGAATTCGTTTGTATTAAAGATCAATATACATTATCTGCCTGTCTTCATATCTATCTTTCTGTCATTGTTTATCAATATGATGTTGTTGTTTTTTTATTTTCCCATAAAAATAAATTATATTTACTTCGCAAAGTTTTCTCTGCAACTTTATAATCTTTACCTATTTATATATTCATTCTGTGCCATGTACTGGACGAAAAAAGGTGCTTTTACCGAAAACATACTTGAGTATGTCTAAACTCTGCACAAATACAATGTTGAAATATCTCCTTAGAAATTTAATCAATTTTTTCCAGGAATTTTGTTTACCAGTTTTTAGTGCTTAAGCATGAAAATGCCTTGATAGCAATAAAGTATGAAAAGAAGAAAATTGAATTGTTTACTGGAAACACCAGGCGCTGGAATCGTCTCCAAACTTGGGGTTCGTAAAATGTCTCAAGTCCTGAACCTGGCCTACGAGGTTGGAACAGCAGCTGCAGCTGTGGGATCAATAGAGTTGTGGCGTCGTAATCAATTCTGACAAACTACAACACTGAACAGACGGTTCAGTAGAATACCCGATGGGCGTGGGGAATGAGTCAGCTTTGTTTACAGGCGCAGGCTATACATTGTACTATATTGATAAAAGTTTGCCACTTTGCCAATGGCTTTTAAAGACTGTGTTTGATTGAAAAATAAACAAAAAAACCTAAACAACAAAAATAAACAACAAATAACGGAAACAAAAAATACTTACTGTCGTTGTTAATATTTTAGATGATTATTAACAAATCAGGACATTCTGAGGGGTTAAGAGACGTATGGTAGCATTTATGATTAGACTGGGAACGCAGAAAAAGAAGTTTATGATCAGCCTAAATGGTTTGTTTTTAAAATTACAGATGCCAAATTTCATCATACATGACTAACCGTCTTCATGAATAATTCGCTTTCTTGTAGCTCTGTTGACTTGTCGCTCTCAATTTTATTCCTTCTTTTCAGATTTTCTGAGGCATATTTTTTGAACGACTGCACTATCTTGCTTTATTAAGCTCGAAAACCGTCATTTATGGTGTTTTAGGCACCCTGAAAGTAAAAAAAAAAGCAACAATGTAACAATAAGCGTTTATCCTATAATGCAAGTGGAAAAATACAAATGTTGATGTAAACTCATTTTAAGATGTTGGTAATTTATCAAATTGCCTTTTCCGTTTCTTCACGCTTAAAAAAAATATATGCTGAAATATTTGGATACATAATTTATTGTATAATTTTAATAATGCGTGTGTTGCAACTGCGTCACTTCAATTACTAAGAAAATGTGATTTATGAGATAAATTTAATATCTTAAGATAAAGTATATAAATGCTGTTTCTTAAAATAATGAAAAAAGGTTTTCATTATACAACATGCCAGACTTTTATCTTTAGGTAAACAACCTTTATTAATTGAATAGAATTACAAGTCACCAAATTTCCAAAACAAGCTTATTATAATAGAAACAACAAGCGTGCTAATTTTTAATCGTAATATTTATATAAACTAACTCAGTGTACTGGTTTTAAATGATGAAAACCATGTTATAACTGTTTTTTTATGATTTCCGACTGACTTTCACAAAGGAGTAATATTGCTGTGATAATCCTCAAATATCATGAGATCAAATCGTAATATAATTATGATAGCTGTCTGTCGCTGTGCTTTCCTAAAACTTCCCCTACGAATATTGTTAAAATGGGCGAGTCAACCTCTTGTGTTCTCCTGACTCCGCCATCATTGAACCAGTTGAGAAGACTTCAATCTTACCTCAGCAGTAATCAGCACTGTCATAGGATCATCCCTGTTACTGTGATGGGATCTGCAACTCTGGATCATAATGTGAATCTTATGATGTTAAATACATCAGAAAAACAAAACAAAACATTCACTTTCTACATTACATATATGTGTGTAGATATACACACACAACATAAACTTTCTCTCTCTCTCTCTCTCTCTCTCTCTCTCTCTCTATATATATATATATATATATATATATATATATATATATATATATATATATATATATATATATATCTCGCCCTGCCTTTCTATTTCTTCCGTTGTTGCACGTATGCTCAGAGCTGTTTGATTTACGCCATCGAATTAGTTTTTCGAGAGAGTGTTTCTTTTCCCCCTGAGCGTTTTGTTTTGTTATAAAGAAAAACAAGTAAAGCCCATTTCCAAGCTTCGTAATAACTGTAGCTTGTTTGCGACAGCTGCGTTAAAAAAATATCCTATCCTACCTTTAAAAACTGTGAGTTGTTTTCTTTGTCTTGGCTTATTGTTTAGCTGCAATATATATATATATATATATATATATATATATATATATATATATATATGTAGAATGTTGCATATTCTCAAATTACTACTGCACGTTGGATGTGGATGACAGAAAATTTGAATCATTGTCTAAAATACAGTAACAGAAGGCGTAATTGTGTCGATGTTGCTGTAGCAGCAGTAGACGTAGTAGTAGTAGTAGTAGTAGTAGTAGTAGTAGTAGTAGTAGTAGTAGTAGTAGTAGTAGTAGTAGTAGTAGTAGTAGTAGTAGTAGTAGTAGTAGTAGTAGTAGTAGTAGTAGTAGTAGTAGTAGTACAACTGCTATTACTAAATGTAGTCGTTCTAAAACTATTGAACGTCATACAGAGTAGAAATTGTGATCAATCTTAGTCAAAAAGAGATTGAAAAAAAAAGAGAGAGACTTTCCGATCCAGATCTAGCCGCGCGTCGTTATAAAGACGTGCTGGTGTTTCTTTATCAAAGCTTTAGGCCCTACTCCTAAGTCCCAGGCAGCCACTGAGGAGTCAGAGCTTCGCGGAGGGCGCGTTTTGTGGGCAGGTGACCCTTGTCTACCACGCATAACAAAGCGGTCAATGACCTCCGTCAGGTCGAGGTGGCCTGTAAAAAAAAAAAGACCTAGGAGTGTATTACTCTAACTATTTTGCTGTGACAAAAGTGTCACTGAGTGTTATTGGAAACTAATTTGCGACACTTGAATGTCGAGATTAATTAAGCTTTGTGCTTTTTTTTTTTTTTTTTTTTTATTTTTACACATGTGGATGATCGTTTTCCAGACTCCAGTTTCACTATCTCCCCCCCCCCCCCCCTCTTTCTCTCTCTCTCATCTCTCTCTCTCTCTCTCTCTCTCTCTCTCTCTCTCTCTCTCTCTCTCTCTCTCTCTCTGTATCCATCTTTATATTTATTTATTTTTCTTGAAAGGAGTTCTGTCTTTCCTTCTCTTTCACAACAACCTGTTTCGTGGTTATCCTTATCATCGTTATCGTCATCGACAATACCATAATCATGATGATGATGATGATGATAATTATTATTATTATTATTATTATTATTATTATTATTAATAATAATAATAATAATAATAATAATAATAATAGTTGTAATAATAACGTTTTTATGAAAATATTGACTGATGATAAGGGAAACTTTAGTCCATAGATACAACCTTTTCAAAAGTCTAGGCTCTAAGAGGCCTGGCATTTAAAACTAGGTGTTGAAAGATTTGTAAGGCAACATATTGATACTAGCCATCGTAAAAAAGCCCAGCAAGGGCTCATCGTTTCCACGATCTACATCTAAGCCTACTGATTGATGTTGTATGAACCATACCATGAATCATCATAATGACTGTGTCGAGATGCGATGCGTTGACCGCGATTACTCTTGTTACTCTCCTAACTTTCATCTATCGCTTTGATAGTCTCATGTCCACTTTTTACCTGCAATCAAGTCGCGATTTTTTTTTTAAATGAGGCTTTTGGAACTTGAGACTAACTTCTAAATTTTGATCTTTTTGAGATCAAGTTTGCATTCTGTTTCCAGTTAAGGTCCTGTGGTCACCATCCAAATAATATTTTTCCCCATTTTTTTTTAACCAGAACCTTACACCGTAGTGAAAATCTTCCGCGGACAAGATCTGTTGCTGTTTGAACTCGTGCCTGCCTTTCCTTTCCCCAACGAGTGGCCTAACAGTGCAGCTGCATGGCCAGAAGAGACCAGCGATTGGCTGAGCCAGAACGAGGCTAAAGTCGCGCGAGATCTCGGCTTCTACGCTCAAGTTCTTCCCTGCCCTTCAGCTTTGGGAGACCCTTCTCTGTTTCGCATCTCCTTCAGTACGTCCGAGAAGTTCTTGTTGCGTGCCACTGTACCAGAGGGAAACAATACCCATGCAGCGTCTTCTTCGTTTCCGAACCCGACATCCGGGCTAGCCACTTCCAGAAAGGCTAGCGAGCGGATCCTTCGTATGCTCCGCGAATCGGACAAAGATGATTTCTATCCTGTGAACTCATATCACATTAAGACAGTTCTGCTGCGTGAATGTCAACGCTGGCCTGATCTGGCTGCTTGGTCCCAGGAAAAGCTCGGAGAGCGCTTCCTGGAGCTGTTGCGTGACCTCATCCTTGCTCTCGATAACCAGGACTTGCCACATTTTTTCGTGCGAGACTGCAACCTCCTTCGCTGTTATGCACCAGAACTTCTTGCAAGCGCTGCGAGCAGGCTGCGTGCAATCTATCAAGACATTGTGGTATCCCCCTCATCAAGTATACGTCTACAATGCTAAAGACATTCCACCTCTATTTGTTTGTTAGCTTTTCTTGAGAACCGCCATGCTAAAGTTATGACACGTTACGTTATAATTAATCCAACACCACGGTTAGATACTACGTAATGAAATGTGGAAAATTGTCTAAATTGAAATGTGAAAAATTGTCTAAATTGAAATGTCATTCCCAGATATTAAAAATAATGGAAATCTTGTTTGGTGGCATGATCCATTTTCTAGTAGACTAGAACTTGCAGCACGATGTTGTTTGGCGCCAGTTAGGTCTTTTTCTGAATTTTATAACAGAATAAATTTGCAGTTAGCAACTCGTTCTTGTAAAGATCAATTTTAGTACTATTGACCAAAACACATAAGGATTTTGTTTATGAACATCCACAGAAGATTAAAAAGCAAATTATCATTGATTTAAAAGAACGTGAACAACATCTGAATTCAAATCAGTTTTATAGAGAGTTGAAAAGAATTATATTTGCACATTTGAAAGTACACTAATTCAAAAGATATAATAAAAGTGAATCAAGATTTGTGGCCATTAATAATCTCAGAGGAAAACCAAATATTGTAACCGATCTGACTGGAATGGAGTGCTTAAGCAGTAGAAAACTTTATTATAATATCGCACAAAATGTTGAGCAGAGAGCAGCATGTTTGATGGGAGCAATAAATTATTATTTTGAAATATTTTCATTATATATTATATAAGATAAAAATTGTAAATTGCATAATATAAAAACAACCTCACAGTTTGAAATAGCCAAGGGCCTACCCTAACCCTTATCTTGAGACCATGATTGTGATTTGTGGTTTCATAACTCATAATGTGAAATGAAATTTGTATTGTTCGATTTATTGCTATAGATAGATTAGTTATGCACAAAAAATGATTCCTTTGCCTTTTTCCTCTTAAGCAAGCTACTGCCGCACAAGGCCACTGCAACAGCAAATGGAAGCAAAGCAAGTGAAGGTGTTAAGAGCAAATCAAATGAACTGATCATATGAACAACAGATCAAAGTCGAGCACCCTTATTGTTTGCAACAATTAGAAAATAAAACATATATACAATGAGAATAATTTGGATAAGCTTCCCATCACATTACTGAGATTGAATGCTGGTAGGACAGTTCTTCTGCTGATTTGATCTTTCATAAATTTCTTGGTTTTCTAGAAAATTATGGATAATGTCAATCAGCTGCCATATTCAAAAAGTTCAATTTCCGTATTGTAGAAGCATTTAGTTTACAGGATGAAAGAGTTATTTTTTATTTATTATTGTCATCCCATGACAGCTTGTTTTGAGCAATTTAAGTAAATTTTTTCCCCACCAATTACATCTGATTTGCAACACAGGTATTACTTAAAGGACCAAAAGGTCACTGAATGTGTTAATTTTGTTTTGGCAAACTTTGTTGCACCCCACCATGCTCTTGTTGTGGTCCTCGGTCTAGACAAAGATTTGGTTCACAGCTATTTCTATAAACTATAAATGAAATGTGTGAATTTACACTTTTCTGTGAAAAAAACAACAACAAACAAACATGTTTCCTTTAGATATGATCAGATACTTTAAAGAATGTGGTTTAGATGAATGTACATTTAATGTTATTGTTTGATTAAAGATGTTTCATGTTTACCATTACACGTTCAGGTTGAATTAAGTATGATTTACACAAAGCAATAATACCTGAACAGAACCAAAGATATCCTCGGGTAAACTATCTTTTTTCTCTTAATAGTTCTTTTTTTTTCATATTTTTACTTCATTTTTTAAATCCTCTTTGCAATTTATAAAGACTATGACTACAAAGAGATTAAATATACCCCAGCATGCCAAGTTAATAATCATTACCAATTGTCATTAACTTAAGCCAAAGGCTTTAGCTGTAAATATAGTCGCTAACATAAGTCGGTTGCTGTTGCATTCACTAAGCTATTTGGAGACAGCATAGTTTAAGTTTTGCACAGATCATAGAAGCCAAGTTGAGGATTTTGGATTTCTTCTTATCAGTGTTGTATTGCATACTATTTTATATTGCTGCACCAGGACAGTTACTATTTTGTTCAAAGTTTGTCAGAGTTTGTCAGATAATGTGTCCATCAAGCCTTTATTAAAAAAAATTTGCTCTAATCATGTCATTTGTCTAATGAGCTTCAATATACACAACTTACTGTTTTATTTTGACTATGATCATTTTGATATATCCCAGCATTGTTTTATAAATGCTAGAATTGTAGCCTAGTTTTTTTCATTGGCTCCATTGCACTGCTACTACTATCATCATCATCCTAGTCACTATCTCCGCATACCATTGTAGCTGTCATTACCACATTCATCATCATAACAATTCTCCTCATCCTGCTCACCATCATCATCAATATCACCAGAGTTGTCACCATTGTCACCATCACCATTATAGCATTTTATATCTGTCTATTTCTAAGCTTTGATTGGCCTTTAAGTCTGTCTTGAGTAGTGAATAGATTCACATTGCACTTTGTCGTTATATTTGAAGCTTAGAGTTGATGTTAGCTGAATAAATATAGCCCAATCTCAATGCACCCTAAAAACAACATGCCTCTGGCTTGTTTTTGGTCCGAAGCTTTGCTCATTATTAGTCTAATAAAAATTGCTCTTTTGAAATATTTTTTTGATGTCTTATGCAAGCATGACAGAAAGTCATTTGATAAGCAGTAAGATGGTTATCCTTATGATATCTTAAGCTTAGTCTTCTGACTATCATCTTTTTTTAAAATAAATTTCCAAATTGAACCCCATTCAGAAAAAGCAGCCTTTTGTTCAAAATTACTTTTTTTTTACATATAAAACCTTAATAAATATATAATTAAAACTTTATCCCAAAACTATTTTCTTCTAGGTTATACATTCAGTAAGGAGTAATATTAGATCCCTCGCTCTGTAGTTTAAAGTGAACTTCTCATACATTTGCAGAGTAATCCCCAAAGTTTTCATATGAACAATATCACTAAGGTTGTAACAAAACTACGTTTTAGTAAACATAATTTCACAGTTAATGATGTGTGTTATCTTGCCAGCCTTGTTTGTGAAGATCCAATAATATGCCTTTCATTAACCCACAAGGATTTCATTTGAGTTTATGACACTTGCACTCTTCTATGATCTTTAGGATCGTTTTTACCTTGTCTAAAAACCTCTTTTTCACTATTTGTACCTGTATAGTTCTCTATGGCATAAATGATATGCATAGACACATTTTTACTTTTTGTTGTTTTTTTTTACCTCTAGGTATTTATATTTTTTATGCCCTGAATTATTTTCAAGTTCAAACCTCTATGCTCTCAGAAGTAAATCATTATAGCTACAGTTATTATTTTCAAGCTGTGCCATTGCCAATTGTTTTCTTAACTTTTTGAGAATATATTACGAAGTTTTTTCTCAAATTTTGTATTCAGACTTTAATTGTTAGTGCGGTTGTGCTTAAGTGATATAACTCAAAATAATGTGATAAATGTGTATGCTTTCTGCCATTTTGTATTTGTAAAACTACCTAGGTTATCTTTTTTAAGTTTGGCAGGTGTGTGAAAGATTGAAAGATATTTAGTTAATTTCCGTCTACTAAAAACCATCAAAATAATCCAATAAATTTGTCAACCATTTACCTCAGAGGTGAAAAAAAAAGGGCTCTAAAATAATTGAAGAAGACAGAGATCAAAATATGATTCTTTATGAGTATGAGCAAAAGGATTATGGTCTATATGCCTCTATAAAGGTTTGCATGGTTTGTTAATAGTAAAAACTTTACCTCACTTGGAATTTATTGGATTAGAAATATGCCAAATTTATCTCTATGGAAGATGAACTGAGCTATTATGTCTTTTGTGGCTTGTATTCTTAAAATTATTTCTTGAATCATATCATTATTTGTAGTTTTGCTGTGGATGAAAGCATTGTGTAAATGAATAAATTTCTTGTGCATAGGATAGAACACATTGTACAAAGTACGGTTTATACCTATGGTGTAAACAAAGAGAGCATTCTTTCCCCAATTTTGTGCATACTTAAATATTTTCATATACATTTTCAATTTACATCTGGATGCTTTAATCTTATTAGTATAATAATTATATTATTATTATTATTATTATTATTATTATTATTATTATTATTATTATTATTATTATTATTATTTGTTGTTGTTGTTATTGTTATTATTATTATTATTGTCATAAACTTTATCATTATTTTCTTCTCCTCCTCCTCCTCCTCCTCCTCCTCCTCCTCCTCCTCCTCCTCCTCCTCTTCTTCTTCTTCTTCTTATTGTTTATATTATTGTTATTATTTTTGTTGTTATTATTATTATTATTATTATTATTATTATTATTATTATTATTATTATTATTATTATTATTATTATTGTTATAATAAAGCCTGTTTGTTTCTCTTACCATACTTAGCAACATGGACAAATCAATCAAAAGAAGCTTTCTAATTTGAGAATAAATTTGAAGTTAGTCTTTTAAATGCGATATATATGGAACAAACTGTTTCTTTAGTTTTAAGATGGTCTTCTTTTTATTTTCATATAAAAAATTATCTCATGTTCGAAAGTTTACATCGTTGTAGGTTATGTCTATTTACGGGTATCGTAAGCATAACTGTTGCTTTGCTACTTGCTCAAGACTTTGACACAAAAATTTGGACTACAGATATATTTATGAGAGTATTTGTGTGTACTTTCTAATTCTGTTTATTTCTTGCTTTCAGGAGTACCCCATTTAGATAACTTTATTTTTATTTATTTCTTGTGGAAGTTTTTGTGTAAAAAATATTTGAAAAATTTAAATGAAATTGTAAAAACATTTGTTTTTTTTTCTTCGATTTTTAATATATTTAAAATGGATTTAAAGAACAAACGGAAAATTATCAAAGGGTTGACAAATTGGAGACAATTAAAAAAAATAATTATAGTTTTATAATTAAATGGAAAGGATAATAAATAATATAATATAATATAATAATAATATTAATATTTGAGAAGCAAATTTGTTGCAGAACTCGAAGAGGTAAAGGTTATATCTATGTACAGGCTGAACAAAATGGAGAGAAGAATGGCAACAGAAAAAAAAACAAATTGGAAGATTAAAATGCAGATTCAGTAAAAAGAAATTGAAATTTTGGCAATGAATAAAAAGAATTAAAGAATCTAGAGACAAAAAGTATTCACTTTTTCCTCTCACTTTTTATTACAGTTTGCCTATGAAGGGAAATAATTGGTTGTTAATGTGTGTGCTGGCGTTTTACACCATACATTAGGGTTCCAAGTTTGATATTATTTATGGAAGCCCTATTTTTACTTATGTGTTACTTTACTTTATCAATTACTCAGATGTCTAGATTTTGACATTCATTTCTTTATATTTTCATGATAACAGTGTATAATACACACAATATAGCTTTGTAAACGCAGTAAACATACTTACGTCACTCAGATGGCATGTACTTATCAGGATCGCATTTTTTATGTTCTTTTGCCTTTTCCTAACAATAAGGGAACAGTTTTTCGAATTCTTTAATAAAAAAAAATTAAAAAACTTTTTATGAATTCAGTATTGATATATTTGTTTTCTTCCGCATACTTTTTATGGTTCGTTAAGATTGTTTACCGTATTTCTCCTTAATCAGAAAATCTAGAAAGTTTCTCATCTATGTAAAGAAGATTGCCACGTGAAGTTTTCAGCAAAAATTAATAGGCCGCGCTTTTCATTGTTCTGAAAATAGCAATAACAACAACAACAACAACAACAACAACAACAACAACCAAAAAAGGAAACAAACGAACGAAACTTAATCAAAGTAAAGGAAGGATAATCTAACAACCGCGAATGAAAGTTTATTTTAACGGAATAAACAAAGAACTAGTTAATATTCTCATCAGAGATTTGAATGAAAACTGACAGGCACTTTTAATTCAAATGCTACAAAAATTGCAGCCTCGTACTCTTAAAAAAATAAATATCAGATATTAAATTTTTATCAAAAGTATCACAATCATTGATGAGAGAAAAAGGAAATAAAATGAAGTAACGTCATTAAAAACCATTTATTTGCACATCGCTTGTAGTTCTTTATCTTGAGGGAAGCAAATCTAAATAGAAAGAGTGCTGAGTGTAATTCTCAATGTATGAAGAGATAACAAGTTATAATTAAAAAGAAATGGCATTAGATTCCACTACTAGTTCTTCATGCTTCTACGAGATATTTAATGATTACAACAGCTCATTTTGTACAGCTTGTCTCAAATGTAGACCGAGGGCAGGATTATTTAAAATCTGTATCCGTTTCAAAATTCTTGTGGAGAATGATTTTGTAGAAATGCGGCCAACACGTCTGTATCAAGTCAAATCAACATCAACCAAAATTGTAGAGCTTGTTTTGCTTGATTGTGTGATAGCAGATGAGAATACAACTGATGAATATTATCTAACTATCTTGATAAAGGTGATTGAAAAAAATGATAATCATATCCAAACAATTGAATTAAATGGTGGAAATAATCTTTACACTGATTTCACTTCGCTGCTGCTGCTGCTGCTGCTGATAATGGCGGTGATGATGATGATAATGGTGATGATGATGATGAAAATGGCGGTGATGATGATGATGAAGGTCGCAGTGGTGGTGACATAATTAAGCAAAACTAATCAAAGATCCCACTCAAATTCTTGTCTTTTTCTATTTTTTTTTTCGAAAAAAAATTTTTTTTTTAACTTTGTGGATACATACACCCTACCTGTTTTGGTATTTTGGCATAACATGAATGCAAAAAATGCAGTATAGATTTTTTGAATTTTTATAATGCAAAACTAAATGTGTTGTACCTGATAGCATATGCTGGTTATGAGAAATGAAAAGTTTTCATTTCTTTCAAAGGATAAGGTTTAAAATGTTTTTAACAAATTGTCTTTGACTAGTACTTTGAAACCTGCAAAACTATAACAGTGAAATTTTTGAACTCTTTGTGAAACAAGTGGAAATATCACGTGAGATTTATGATCAGGCAAATACAACCAAGACTAATTCATTATCGACCATAAAGATAATAATAGACGGGTTATCTGAAAGGACACTTGACTCTTATTGACTAATTGCCTTCTGTTTTGTTAGCAATATAATTATAATAGGCCGAATTTTCCCTCAATGGGTAGACTTTTAGCTGGTCTCTGAGTTGAAAAATTATGTCTTAAGTATTTTCTGCGAGGCCTCGCAGTCATCCAGGTTGATTTATTTATAATTTTTTAAAAAATTATAAGAATCTTTCACCTGAAGTCCGCAATGACCATTATCAAAAGTCACCAAGAGGCGACGATAAGATATCAGTCGAAGTCCTATGGAGACTTCAGGTCCACTGTCTTCTTAGATCTGTTCTTGAATTCAATATGAACTTGAAGTATATAATATGTCAGGCTAGAATAACTAATGCATAAAATGCTGTAAAATATTATCTCTTTACGAAAGAAAGTGCAGTTTAGTTTAATTATTTCATAGGCTGCAGATGCTTGCGCGGCATTTAGGTAGGCCTAACACATTGAAAAAAAAAATGTTTTTGTTATGGTCTTCAGTTTTAACAATTACTTGCAGGTTTCTCGGGTTCTGTAATGAAGCATTGTTCTTCAGAGATTTCGTTTCCATTCTCTGGTGTTCCATTTTTCGAGCTGTTCTGCTCGGTCTGGAGCAAGTTTACTGGAAAGGCGGAAAAGTCTCGAGCTACTTTCTCACACTTCAACAGAGTCTTTGTGTAGCCCGTCCAAATATGTTGAAATATACTGAAGAAAAGTGTATATAAATGTATATAAATCTAAATTAATAGAACTGAAAAGATAAAAACTCACGTAAAACTGCTTGCATTGTGCTTGAAAGCGACTTCTTTATTAGTTCAACGTGCTTTTTTTTTTTGTTAGTTCTGAATATAATTGCTTGAAAATGTGTAATGAGCATACTCATAGATTTTGTCGAGATTGAGAGGCATATTTTGTGTTTAAAATAGTATTTTAAGCTAGCAGAGTGGTCAGATTGCATTTTTTTTTGGGGGGTGGGGGGGTGGGGGGGGGGGGTGGAGGCGTCCATATGTCTTCACAGATAGTAGATATTGTTTAAAAAAATTTCATGTATATATAAATTAAGTTTAAGAATAGAGCTGAACAGCTTATCTAGAAAACCTAACTCTTACTATCTCTTGAAAGGTCAGCTCGCACTGGAAGCTTATGTCTTACTTCAAACACAGTAATTGTTTTATAGTGATGCAGTGCTTTCTTTAATCCAGATGAAAAATTCTTTTTATCAAGTTTTGCATTCAATTTTGTTTTACTGATCTACTTGTAAAAAAGGACTTAGATATTGCGATTCAAATATCTTTCAAACCTACGATTACAACTATATATATAAGATGAAACAAAAAAGATGGTGAGAAAAATAAACTTACCAGAGAAATATTATCATGGCAAGAGTCATCACCGCAAACACATTGAAAATGAGACCTACATAGAAGCTTAGCGACATTGTATAGACAGATATAAGGAAGATTCCTACAGAAAAACTGATGTTTTCCAAAACGGCCAAACAAGCAAACCAGGTACCTGGTGAGAAAGGAACAAGATTTTCACTGATCGAGCATGAATTGAATAAAAGTTATATTTTCTGAAAAAATGGAAGGGAGGGGAAGGGAGACAGAGAGAGGCAAAGAGTGAAAGAGAGAGACAGTCAGAGAGACAGACAAAGAGAGAGAGAGAGAGAGAGAGAGAGAGAGAGAGAGAGAGAGAGAGAGAGAGAGAGAGAGAGAGAGAGAGAGAGAGAGAGAAAGCTACAGACATCCAGACAAACTAATGTAGAAAGGGTTCAGGAAAAAAATAACACGACGAGAAAGAAAACAAGGAAAGAGTAGGAGAAAGACAATGAGAGATAGATAGATAGATAGATAGATAGATAGATAGAGAGAGAGAGAGAGAGAGAGAGAGAGAGAGAGAGAGAGAGAGAGAGAGAGAGAGAGAGAGAGAGAGAGAGAGAGAGAGAGAGAGAGAGAGAGAGCTGCAGACATCCAGACACATTGATGTAGAAAGGGTTAAGGGGGGGAAAAACAGGACAAGAAAGAAAACAAGGAAAGGATAGGAGAAAGACAATGAAAGAGAGAGAGAGAGAGAGAGAGAGAGAGAGAGAGAGAGAGAGAGAGAGAGAGAGAGAGAGAGAGAGAGAGAGAGAAAGCTGCAGACATCCAGACACATTGATGTAGAAAGATAATTGCAGATGTGTCGAAAGCATTGAAAAGTCAAATTCATTGAAGAGAATAAAAAATGTAAAATATTAATATAGCATTTTTTTAAGAGAGTTATATCAAACTTAATCAATATCTCTCTGTGCCTTTCAAATTGCCTATCTCTCTTTCTCTTTTGAACATTCATGCATCTTTACTTTTCACCCCATCCTTTTTACTTTTCTCATTGAAGTCACATCCATCTTTTTTAGAAGCACAAATAATACCTTGCTCCTCGGCGCCTATCAGTCTGGACGTCTCTCCTCTAACCATGTTCAGGGGCAGCCCCTGTCCAAACGACACTGCCAGTGCTAAAAGGGAAGTAAACGGTAGAAAACATTTTCGGTGTATCTTAAAATAGTAATGACTCAAATGTAGCAGAAAAATATTAATGCTAAAAAAAAAACTAACACACACACACACACAAAGCAGTATTATTTTTTTCTTTCGTTTTCATCGTTACACTGAAAATCAATATCTTTACTTTTTGTGTGGGATGGTCAAAGACAGCTAGAGGCGCTGGTGGCTGCTGGGTTAGAACTTCCGGAGCGTTTTAAGGCATTTCAGTGCGGGGGTTTATCGAAACAAGTAACCTAGGGACTCATAAACTCTTGATTAAGCCTTGTGTTTTAATTATATAGCCTTCTCCTGCACTAAAATTTCTCCAGCTCCTCGCTATACCTTTAGATGGATGCTTATATGCGAATTCAATGTGTAAACCTTGTGTTACATCTCCTCCCGAGCCTCTAAAATTTCTGGCATTTCCTCTTTAAGTCAGGCCGTAAACCGAGTATAATTAATATCTGTGTTCGGTTTGATTGAATGTTCTTAGAGTTTTTATTTTTATATTCTAGAAGACAACCTTTTCTAAGCAACACTCTATTCTCACATAATTCCGAATCCGCTCGCCTATTGAAAATGTCAATATGGTTGTCGGCCATTTGAAATGACCAAAAAAAAAAAAAAAAATTCTGCAAAATTTAGGTCAACATTGCATTCTTTTGGAAAATCAAATGGAGATCGATAAGCCTACCTGGGAAACAAGTCAGATTTTCTCAAAATAACTAACCGCAGGACGAAGAACTAGTTGATGCTGGTTAATCTGTAATCGATTATCATGACATTTCCAGAGAAAAAATCGTCTACATAATTGTTCGAAAGAATAACATTTATGTGTGGAGTCGAAAAAGAACTACATATTAGAAGCAGAAATAGCTGAGCAACTATAATTGTTGATAAAGAAAATTCCGGCGGTTTTTTTTATTTGTCACTTTATTTTAACTACGTTATGTGTAAGGTTGCTATGCGTAACTTATAATTTAACTTTGAAAGAGATAATTTTTTTTTCTAATTTATGAAAACTGCATTTTATATTAACCATTTTTGATTTTGTAAGGGCAGTGCGCGCACTATTCTAATCCTTATTGTCAAGTCAGTTTTATATCTGATCAAGCTAACATTCATGTCAGTGCTTATATCTTTAATTTCTTGTCATTTTATGGACTTTAAGAGAGCCATTCATCAGATTTGGCATGTTTATGTCATGAGAAAGTTCGGAATTAAGAGAGAACTCATCCAAGTTTTTCACACATTGTGCGTACTGGCAAAAGAGTTCTAATTGACAGCGACAATGGACACCATTTCAAAACCAAGGCTGGGCCAGGCCATGTTCAGCGCGTACCTGGAGAGCATCATTATAAGAGCCTTTAACTTTTTGAGTTATCCGTACCTAATGTTCAGCGAACGGAACTACTCTCTCTCTCAGTATGGGAAACGAAAGTTTCGGTATGTGCAAAATATTGACGAAAACCATCGAGCGTGTCATTGCATCACAGGTCAGCATCCAGAGAACAAATACCTCAACATAGTCCCATAACATCATGACTGCCTAAAGTTAAGTATCTAAGAGGTTAAGAGCGAGACTGAAGCATACGAAACCATCATGCGAAAGCCGACAGGTCTCTTACTTAAATTTGGACAAAGTGAAGCTCATGATACTTATTAATTTGGAATGGTATAAGATTATGTTTTAGATAAAAGTGAAAGCGCATAACAAACATACCTGATCTATGTTCCAAAATAAATATAACGTGGGCGATGACCACAATCATACTCAGATTTTCTTAACTGATCTAAGCCTTAATATTTATGGCTGTTATGCAAGAAATGTGGAGATTTATTTCAGAAAAAGAATTAGGTTGATTTGTGATTTGTATGAATTCTCAATCTAGTCATAGGTTTTTTAAAACAATCATTATCCTTGAGGTATGAAAATTAGGACAGAAACGACTTATCACATTCTTTGTCCTTTAAGACACTTTTCATTCGTTCTTGCATAACCTCACAATGAGCGTTCACAAGAATCTTTAAATGAAATTAAAAATTACAGAATGAGCTGTTTTCCACTGTGCGGATTTTCTGTTTGATATCTGTTTTTTTTTAATGGTGATATTTACTCAGTTGGATATCACAGATCACAGCTATGAATATAAAAAAAAATTGGCATTGCTCTTACCGATTAACAAGTGTGCGTTCGTGCGCGCAAAGGCATACAAAGTGTATTCTGTGATATTAGCCATGGCACCCAGAATTGCGAGGATTACACCAGGAAAACAGCGGTGAAGCAAGGGCACCAACGTGATGATGGCCGTGTTAAAGAGGGCCTGCCTCCCGAACTGATACCACCCGATGTTGATTGCGCTCCAACAAAATGGCCTGTGCATCAGATACAGGAGGCGAACCTTAGAATAGCACAGAGAAGTCAGTTTTAGTCATTGTTTTCTTATTAGTTTACGAAATATGAAACATGGAGGTATGACGTTTCAAGCGAAGGTAGATAACAATAGAAAAAAAGAGAGAAAAAGAAAAAAAAAATGAGAAAGAGAACGAGAAAGACAAACAGAGAGACATAGACAAATTGAGAGTTCGGGAGGCATGTAGAAGACAAAAAGTTACAAAGATAATAAACAGATAGACAGAAAGACGGATAAATGGACGAATAGAGAGATAGATGGATAGATGGGCATATAAGATAGATAAACGGATAGTGGACATATAGATAGGGAAGATATAGATAATGACGGTGTAAGAAGATCAGGCAAATATACAGAGATATGAAAAAACTATTAAAAGCTTGAAAAAGAGAGAAGAAAAGAGAGAGAGAGAGAGAGAGAGAGAGAGAGAGAGAGAGAGAGAGAGAGAGAGAGAGAGAGAGAGAGAGAGAGAGAGAGAGAGAGAGAGAGAGAGAGAGAGAGAGAGAGAGAGAGAGAGAGAAATAGGTTAGGTTATGGGGAAAAATGATTGAGTTCCAAACTTTCTTTTTCATTTTTTAGTCGCTTTTGAGAATCCTCAAAAAATAAAATGTTTAACATCAACTTGTTAAAAACTGTGATGCCTAATCTGCTTTCAGATTGTTTATTTTGTTAAAAGTTTATCAAATACAAACTTCGAAATAATTGTTGACAGATGTATTTATTATTTATTTAATTCTTGTATACCTTTTGACCATTTTTTTTTCTTGATTTTCCGTTACAAAATAATCGATATAGACTCTCCGCTTAAATCTTCTCTTTTACAGCTTTTCATCCTCTATAAATTCGAGAAAGTTAAAGGCAGAATTTTTAAGCCTCTGCTACGAAATGTTCTGAAATATGCAAAACAGATAAGTTAATTTTAGGAAAGTTCGAAACAATATGAAGTTATGCACCTGAATCTTTTAAAACGGCGTAAAAAACCGTGATATTTATTCAATCATTTTATATATATATATATATAAAAAAATCTATGCCTTTAATTTTATCATTGATAATTGATTGGTATCATTTAATATCCTCTACCTTAAGAAAACAATCAACCAAATTTTACCAACAAAATCACTGAGAAAAAGAAGTAAGGAAATGAAAACACATTTCAATAGTCATGTGAGAGACAACTCACTCTATCCAAACTGTAAATAGTGGAGAAACCCAGGAAATAGGCTATGGCTGCCACAAGCACCATGCGCCGCACTCGGTGGTCCTTTAGTTTACGGATGGGGGAGAGCAGGGCACCTAAAGACTTCTTCACCACTCGCGGTGACCATCTCACTGGTGTCACTGGCATGCGATCGGGCATCAGGCACGCCATAATCACACTATGAAAAGAACAAAATGTTTAAGAAAAAAAAAAACAACTAAAATAATAATATTAAATTAAGGAGTGAGAGAATGACTATGAAGTGAGTAAACAGTAGATTTTTTTACCCCAGGTGATTTAAACAAGATTAAAAGGAGCGTTTGGATTAAAACCCTCACAGCATTAAATCTTCAAGACATTGAAATGGAAAAATTTTTCTGTACATATATTTTCAATAATACAGCGTTTTAAAATAGGAACAAGCACTTCATTATTAGCAACGCAGACTAGAATACGGACATTAATCAATATTACTGAGAAAACTTTGATCTTCAAAAAATAAAATAAAAGAACAATAACAAAAATTTTTGACTGTTTCGACTTCGGAGACAATCCAACCATATCACACTGAACAAACATTTTTAGCTCTTTAGGTGCAGCAAAGTAGATCGATAGTTTTTCTTCATTAGATCTAACCGATAGGACTTCTATAATAATTTTCTTTTACAAAATTCGTTCCAAAAAGCAAGACGGATCCAATATCGATAGCTTACCATATGGTAGCACCACAAGCAGTAAAAGAGGCTGGTACAAAAAACGTAGTGCGCTGTATCATCTGCCCGGTTGCAATGTTAATACCAGATCCCATAAAGCCACGTATTCCCTCCAGAAGGGCCAGACCCAGAGTTCGTTTCCTGTTCCGTGGAGTGATGTCGCTTACATACAAGAATACGCCCAAATACACGCCTGGGGCCTGTAAGTACAAATTTGTGTCGAATAGGGGAAAAATATTGGTGCACTCATAGAGGTCAATGAGATGTCCGGGTCCTACACTGGTCATAATTATTCAAATAAAACATCAACTGATTGTTCGAGCCCACCATGGTGCAAGAGAGAAAAATCTCACTAAAAACCCAAGTTCATTCACAGAATAGCGCGCCGATAATAATTTTAATTGTTGAGCCTCGATGGAGCATGTTGGAGCCCCAAGGAAACAGACATCGTAGAATAGAGAATAAATTATTATGTTGACTGCATGAGCCCTCTAGATCTATAGAGTGTTAGAAACGATCCTTCAAACTCCAAAGTAATCCACATCAAAGTGAATATTTGTCTGCTTTGTTAAGTCACTATTAGACAAGTTGGACATACGATGTTTCTTCTAGCGGTAAGCCGTTAACGTTATATCTTGCAGGAAACTTTCAGTGGTGCAGCGCGCAGAGGTGCGAAACGGCGCGTTACTCGAGCATTCTGAATAAGTCCCCTAAAGGTTACAGTCAAGGACTTGTTTTGCTTTCACAACTAAATAAGACGAGGAAAAGAATGTTAGGAGCCAATTCTGTAAACTCAATCGCGCAACTATTTTGTAACCAATTGAGCCTCAGATTTAGCAGTTGAAAGCCGATTGCCTATTATTCGAACAATCACTCCGCAGATGTGTCGTAAATAATGCTATACCAGACTTTTAGGCGAAGGATTACAAAAAAAAAAAAAAAAATGAATGGAATATTCAATTCTAAGACTGAATGGTTTAGAGGATAAAACATTTTTAAAGGAGATGAATACACGAGCAGGTAGAAAATAAATTTGAACTCGTTTTAATGATAAAGTATATTGTGCTCACTCCACCCATGATTCCCTCAGTAGCACAGCCAACATAGAGCCAGGATAGATCCAAGTCCCAGAATGCAACAGCCAGAATACTGAGGGCCCGCGAAGTGTAACCGGAAATTGGGATCAGTAACTGTGCCTTTCTGCCCAGGGAAGTGGAGAAGGTGCCCAGAAACAGGCTGCCAAGAACGCCCAGCAGGGAGACAACTAGTTCAAAGTTCATGATCATTGATGAAGTCATCCTTTGGACTCTCTGGCTGTCAGATTCCGATGTATCCCGGTCCGACTCATTGCCGCACGGTTGACTGTTAGTGTGGATGGTCAGAAATAATACAACCATCTTTTTTAGAAGGGGGAAGAACCGAGGAGGGTCAGGAATAGAAGTGATATATGTGTGTGTGCGTGCGAAGATCAATAGATAGAGAGATAGAGAGAAAGAGAGTGAAAGAGAGAGAGAGAGAGAGAGAGAGAGAGAGAGAGAGAGAGAGAGAGAGAGAGAGAGAGAGAGAGAGAGAACAAGATATCTTTGGGGCTTGTTTATTTTTTTTTTAACTTAAGAAAGGAAGAAAGATAATCGATATTAATTTGCTCCTATAAATGATAGTACTGCATTCAATTATGCCTTCATAAATTTTTTAAGGTGATTGGATGGCATCTTGACTGTGTCTTATCAGCAATTGATTGTTCTCAGTGTCGCAAAATATAAGAAATTATGATTCTTATGTATATCAAAGAAAAGCATTGCAACTCAATGTGGAGTGGAAAAATTGTACTTCTTCGATTTATAAAGCATGAAAAGTGGATATACCGGATGAGTTGCTTTTTGAATTTTCAGTAATCGAGGACGATTTACCTTGTCGTGTCGATAGAGATATTGCCTGAAATGTCTCTTGCGAACCTGTGATACAGGAAATGGTTCAACAACACCAGCCTGTTGCGATCCGACACCGTGAAGATTATGATGAAGGCGTTGATTAAGCCATACGGCAACTTTTCTATCGAGTCGGCCTCACGCGCCTTAGTGTGCTCCACAGTTGGGGCTGCATGTTGGATGTGCTGGTATTCTTAGATATCAGAAACATAACATTAATCATAATTTTGATTGGAACTTGAAAAATGAGAACAAAACGGACAAAATGAAATCAGGAGAATCGCAATTAAACTTTGAAAGTAAAGAAAATCCGACCCCCCCCCCCCCCCCCCCCCCCCCCCCCCCGCTTTCTTTACACACACACAAATAGAAAAATAAAACAAAACTCGTGAGAAAAGGACGCCCATAGAAACTTTTTTGAATTCTTGGCTTAAAAGAAAGAAAAGTTAGTCTTCAAACATTATTAACAATTTTTATCTGCCTTATTTTAACTAGTATTTCTGCACTTATCACTAAAAAATAATTTTAAAAAATATTGCTGATACCAGTGAGTTATGAGCTCAATATCTAATTCTGCGAACCTTTTGAAACCATCAAATTTAACACATAAGCTATTGAAACCATCCCTCCCCTCTCCCCTACTGTTTCAAATCTCGGGCAGAACAAATATCACGGGACGACCTTTTGGAAATAAATAAGCTCTGTTTACTGTGGGGTACTGGGGATGAAAGCTGGGAAGCTTAGTAAATAATCGATGTGATCAAAACAGGTACACCATACAGATCAACTATCATAATTTTTGTCTTTATTAGAAGGCCCTCTTGTGTCTTTGTAACTACAGTGTTGTGTAGGCGGAGCTCTTAACATAATTTTATTCTATTTCAATTTTGACAATTATCAGAAAGCAGCTTTGTAAAAGTTCATGAATAAAACGTCCATGCCTATATTTTATATTTTCTTTCTGAAATTCCGCTGGACTATAATAGTCATTCTTAAATGCAAACACAGCTAATAAGATCTAAATCGTAAACGAAAGTTAGAAAAGGGTACCTGCTTCTTGCTGGTTCATTGTTGCAACATCTGGCGAAATTCTAAACAAAAAAAAGGGGTAACAGGTCCAAGTACTTCAAGGCTCCATCAAACTGATACTAATTATAAGTAAACACAAATTTTCAAAATGGTTTGACCAATACCATTTAATGTCTTCTTGTTTGCCATAAAAATCCTTGAAAATCCTTGAACTGCTTGCAAAATGATACACTGAAGCACGTTTTCATTCCCAAATAAACATGAGCTTAATGAATTAGTCACAGGATCTTTTCCAGGAACATTAATATACCATCACACAGCCTTGAGCACACCGAATCTGTGCACGCAGTTCTTTTGTTTGTGCTCTATGGGTATAAACAGTAATGCAGAAGTCATCACCGATAGTGCATGACAATGTTATGCTTGCTTAGCTGTAAACATCAATAAATCACCTACTACGCGGAACTGTTTGCGTGCGCACGATTCAGGTGTTTCATCTCCATGGTGATTTAGATTTCCCTGCCTAGGATTTAGTAAGCAATTTCGGTACCATTCAAGTCCCACTCCCCTGTTTACCTTAGAACATTATCTATCTGTCTATTTATTTATTTATCTATCTATCTATCTATCTATCTATCCATCCATCCATCCATCTATTTATCTATGTGTCTATTTATCCATCCATCAATCTATCTATTAACTACCTATATCTATATATCTACCTCTCTATCGATCTACCTATCTATCTGTCTATCTATCTATCTATCTATCTATCTATTTACCTACCTACCTACCTACCTACGTACTTATCTATCTATCTATCTATCTATCCACCTTTCTACCAGTAACTGCTTGCATTTAATACCAATAATAATTGGTCTGCTAGGCTAAAACAATTCGATTGTGAGACATGAATTTAAAATAATTTAATGCACTCAGAGAAAATACAACTCATCACAATGATGATATTATTAAAATTTGTCCAAAATACAAAAACTCATAGAGAAAGATAGTTAAAAGTGAAAAAAATATTACAGCTAATAACATTACAATCATTGTAACCCATACTATTTTTTATTCGGGAAACAACTAATTCTATACTTTCCTAATCAATTTAAAGATCCTTCTAAACACTCATTACAAGACTATGTAAATACGAACAAAAAGATGCGTACAAATACAGTGCTTTGCGGAATTTCATAGGTACTTATTCTTTACTTCATGATGATATGAGTGTTGAAGAGCTTTAAATAGATTAGAAAATTATGAAACTACCAAGCTGTTCTTATTTCGTAATACTCTAACAAACCGAGAACTAGAAGGAAATATCAGGGTTCGTCAGATGTAATTTAAGATATTAAAAGAGAGCAAACGCTCTTTGTTTTTAAGAACAGATAGTTCCACCATTTAGAGAAATGAGAGACACAGTGGTAACGAGTTTGCCTAATTTTGAGTCGCCTGAAGTAATGTTGTCTTTGATTGATTGTAGAAACTTGACAGGTTGAAAATTTCAATGTAGTTTTCAAGATGAAAGGCAACAAATCCATTTGGAAATTAAAAAAAAAAACCTTTTAGACAACTTTCAAAGTTGCTTTTTAATTCTATAGGGAATAGGATCGTAAGAGCGTTTAAGGGCTTTTAGACGCTCATAATCTTGTAGGTTTAAATAAATGGGCAGCCATGAATACCGGCGATGCGATTCATCTCTAAGCATTTTTGCAGGTGCTCACAGCATTATAACAAGCGATTAGAAGGATAGATTAATATTGGCCCTTCGCGAGACATAGAGATTAAAAAAAGTCCTCAACCTCTGATCCTGTTACTGGAGATTGATGCAAATCAAAACAGCAAATTAATGTGACGCGGATTGTAAGGCAGCACAACTAGCGCTTTTAACAACTTCTTTGTAATGGGCTCATACAAAAGTGACCCTAGCGCTGTGACGAAAACAAAAAAAAAAAGGTTCTCCAACAAAATATGCAGATAACTACAATTTTACTTTCAGTCTTTCGCGGCTCTCAAAATCTGACGTTGTGGGCAAACTAGATCTGTATCTAGGTTCTAAAACTTTCTCTAAACAGGAATGTCTTTAAAACCGACGTTCATCCCTACCATTACACAAGAGGATGATTTTTCTTCGAAAAAGAATAAAATATCGAGGTCTTTTGTTGATGTTGATTATGAAATGCAAATACCAAAATAGTACAGCTAGCTAACCCTTTTCTTTCACCATGCAGTCAGTCCATCACGGCGTTAGCTATTCTCCAGTAGGACTAGTCTAAGAATAATTTTCACTCTAAATTTCGGTATTCTCAGTTATGCCATTCTTATGATTACTGAAAAAAAAAATAAGATAAACAGAGAGTGCAAGCTAATGTTATCCACCAAGAAACCAAAATGTATGTAATTATTTTCATTGTCAAAAACATCAAAATTCTAGTACTCCTTTTCTAATCCTTTTTATATAAATTTCGAAGATTTGGATTAATGAGTTACAGAGATTTCGTACCTTTCGAGTAATTGCCTACTGTGGTAAATAATACAAGTCTATAGTAAAATATTACAAGTTTGTAATAAAATCTGCGGGTCTTTCACAATTCACACTAACAAACACATTACGGTTGTCTATAAACAGGATCTTATCTCGTTTCGCTACTATCAATTATAAGTAGGTGGACGCGTCCTTGTGAACGATAAATCGTGCCCTTTCATGTTCTTTAAATGCCGTAATTCTGACAACCAAACTATTTACATTGTTAAATATCATATCTGATTTTTCCTAAATTCTTTAGCGATGCAAGTGAGCATCAATTAAACACGTTGAATTCGACTAGTTGCACATTCAATACAGTTTAAAAAGATATGATTGTAATTATATATTTTACCTGTTTTGGAATATTTGGATCCATTATAGGCAAAGATTATTCGGGATATTTCCTAGCTTAAAAAAATCAAAACATACCGCTATCTTACAACCAAGGAAAACATTTGATAAACTTGAACACAACCTGTCATACTATGTAAGTTGTCTAACTTCACCTAGGCCTTTACATAAATTCTTCTTGGAATAACTTGATTTAACATTGGTAATTTATACCTGTTTCAAAGGATACCATGATCATAGCTACATTATTCCTTGCAGACAGGCTTGGCATTGTCTCTAAGATTAGACATTTTAACCCGCAAAAAACGAGCCCATACAAAGTCACAAGAACATAACTGGCGAGGACACTAAGGTTCCTCTCGTGACAAAGAGCTCGAGGACGACAATATTATCGTATTTCTTCTGGCACTGGACACAACGCAATGGTATGTACGGATCACACGCTTTCAGCAAAGAATTGTAAATTTATGCAACTCGTCACGTTTTCTACCATAGCAAGACTTTGCGCTAAGCTTATCTGCAACACGTGAATGCTCGTGACATGAACAGTTTTTATTACACTTACAGGTATGAAAGCTTACCATTACAAATTATTGTAAGTAAATTTTCCTCGTCCTCACTTAACCTCTCTGTCTATATCGTTCTCTCTGAATGTATGTTTTCTGTCTGCCTGTTTCTCTCGCACTTTCTATGCTTCTCTCTACCTCCCTAAGTCTTGTGTGTAACTCTCTTTGATCTGTTTGAGTCTGTCTGCCTCTCTCTCTCTTTCTTTCTCCTTTATACAAATTATTAAAAACAAAATTTAAAAGTGTAAATTTATTCTTTTATTCATATAGTTATGAGTTTTTCTTATCAATCTAAAAATGATAAATCACAATTCTTAAACTTTATAACATTATTTAATAACAGAAATGACTGTGACCAATAATAAAAAAAAAAACAAAAACAAAAAACAAAAACATTTCCTATTTTCAAATTCAGGAGAAGGAAAATGAAAAAAGAGAAACGAACTGAAACACATGAAATACAAAAATATATAATTGATTATCGTATCAAAGCTTCCAAATTGTCATTTTTTTTTGGTTTTCCATTTTAAATCACGCGTTGCACACACCAACATTATCAAATGAGCCATTTCAATGTCTAAGCAAGAAGGATATAAAATGCAGACAAAGCTAAAATGTTATATGTGTAACATATTAGTGTGTACCCACTGATATGAAAAGCGCAAGGGAATAAATAATTGCTCAATGAATCTGCTACTTAATAATACCAGATCGCGCTGTCATAAATGACGTGATGTGCCACGTTTCCCGTTAATCAAGGGTGTAATAGCCGCTGTATAGTATATGTACTTTTGTAGAGAAAGAAAAATAGAGAAAAGCAGACAAACAGACAAGCAGCAACAGTCACAACAGAAATAGCACCAACAACAACAAGCGATCTGATAGAATTATTCAAGATTCGAAAACAATTTATTGATCCAAGAAACTACTTTGCATTAAATTTACTAACCAACAAGACCTTATTACACCAACGAACATATTTGAAATCATAAGTCGGCTCAATGTGAAAAAAGTGTGATTGAACTAGACCTTAAACTATGGGGAAATAGACTGAAACTGAAAAAAGTCTGAAAGCAAAAGTTGAAAATTTATTTTAAAAAAATTAAAATTATTGATTTTCTCTACCAGGATCTTAAACACTAAATATATTATCGAGTCCCATTGCAAGACTATATTCTGAATAAATCAGTTCAGATTGATCAATCCTTTTTATTATTTTTGTTAATATAATATGGGGGATACAATTGTAAAAAAATGTAATATTCTAAACCAACCCATTAATGCCCTGATTTTTTGTCTCGATTGCGCATGAAAGGGCCATAACAAAAACTACTGCCAATAATAAGAATATCAGCCTCGTTTTTTTCAGGCCGTGACATTTTAGATTATTCTTACACATATTCAAGCCTCAGCTTGTAAAGCAATAATTTGTAAACATGCCGCAATAAATCTTGAAAAGGAATATGTTTTATAAAAATGATTGTTTTGTTTCGAAAATTATGCAAAGAGAAGAAAGCTTTGAGGATATCATCATACTTGCATTATGTTATGTAGAATAGGATTATCTAAATAAAAATTACATGGACATCAGCTTAATTATAATTATCTGAATTGTTCTTGTGTGAAATTCTTAGGTTCTTCCCCACAATGCAAAGCTTTTCTTTTTAAATTAAAGCCATCATCGTTTATTTTCCGGATCTTTCATCAATTGAAAATCGTAATTTATTTTATTTAGTCCTATTTAATCTGGGTGTATGATGACTTAAACTCGTTTTAGAATAACTGTCTGAGATAAAACAGAACTTCATTTTCACGTTGAGTTTTAGATATATTAATCATGAGATCTAGTTTAACATTCCGGTAAAAAATTCTTGAATGAGCAGAAAATTCTAATTATCTGATAGTGTTCCCATAATTATTGAAGGCAGCATTAGTTAAATGAAACAAATCTTAGCATGAATGCAGAGAGGCCTATAGAGACTTCCTGTGCTTTTGGAACTTACAGACTGTAACCATCCAAACCATGCAACATTATCTAAAAGATTTTTTTCATAAGGTCAAAACAATCTTAAACAGATAAGAACCCCTATCTTATTTTTTTAATATAAAACTTTTTTCAAAGTTATAGAAAATATGTGTCGCATTAAATGGCAATGTCGCGTAGCTCTCTTAGTTGCATTTACCTAATTTCATGATACTTATTTATTTAACGTTCACGAAGTCACGCTCGTGGTCGCACGGACAGAAAGCAAAAGTTTTTGTTGACATTGAGGGTTCATTCAAGATCAGGTAGGCCTTCATTGCATGAGTAATGGTTGCCACATAATAGGCAGGCAATGCGTTTCTTTACTTGAACTTTAACCTCTTCCCAAATTCTAGACATACTTAAAATGAACTTCTTCAGCTTTGTGAAGAACTTAAAATAATTGATTTTGAAATGAACATTTCCTAATCGCTAACACATCCGAGACGGGGCTATCTAGATCCACTTAATTTAACCTAAGAATGTCAACTGCAAATTGCAACTATATACACGTACTTCGTTATTCGTATAAAGGAATGTATGACCAGCTGAGGTCAAGTTTCACTTACTCTCACGTCTGTGTTCTCGACTCTTAAGACCAAGACACTTTTTGTAAGGCACGCAACATCTTACCTAGGTGGAGACATGAATTTGAGGTAGTTTGTTTTAACCAAGTAATTTATTAGTTACGCTATGCACGCACTTGGCAAGTTAAAAATGATTCAGATTTTTAAAAATGTTAATTAGTCTTTATATGTTGTACAGTGATAAAACTCATGTACTTATTTCAAAAGAGATGTTGGATTAAAAATAAATAAGCAAAGAAATATACAAAAAAAAAAAAAACAACAACAACCAACAACAACAACAACAACAACAACAACAAAACAAAACAACCCCCTCCCCAAAAAAAAAAACAAACAAAAAAAACAAACAAAAAACAAACAAAAAACAAAAAACAAAAAAGAACAAAAAAAAACAAACACAAAACAAACAAACAAACAACAAAACAAAACAAAAAATAAATAGAATTGCAAGAAACTATGGAGACTGACATGAATTCAGTTTTAGGTACTTTTTGCGCGAATTGATAACTTTCTAACTAACGCCCGAAAGGGTCCTTTAATATAGAAGAAAAGTAGGCCTACAAAATTAGCTGATTTCATATTTTGCAAGTCAGTGCCAGATACAAATGACTGAGAAGGGTAAAGAAGAAACGCATGATATATTGTAAAATATTTTAATATCTAGGCTTGCATCTTTCCTTAAAAACCATTTAGGGAAAATAAATTTTCCTCTCAAGTATAAACTTCAAAAAAGCGTCAGTAGTTGTCGGGTAGAATGACTAATCGGCAATTTCGCTCTCACAGAATTTGCAAAGTCTTTCAGTATTAAACATTGGCAAATCTAAAGAAATGAAGATGCTATAAACAATAAGACGCCACTGGTCATATCTTCATTGATAACAAAGCTTTATAAAGAGTGATATCATTTTAGTACTTAGGTGTATTTCCATTGACAACGAACTTAATAAGGCACGGCAGTGACCTCCGACATATAGCTTAAGGAAACTAAGATAATTTGATGTAAAGCTATACCTTCTCTAGATTGATTTTCTCCTCTTGTGTATTTGCTAGCGACATCATTGTTGGTGTATTGACCTGGAGCGGAAACATCAATAAACTTAACACGGAAAAGCTAAAAAGCCAAAAAAAAAAAAAAAAAAAAAAAGCTAGTGCTGTTGTATGTGTGAACAAGATGACTTTGATAGTCTGATGAAAAAAAAAACCTTACACGTCAAAAAGCTGAACACGTTATCCCAGACAATTCACTTAATTTCTATGACGAATATGTAAACAATCGTATAATCCTCCATGAAAGGTAGCCTACAGAAAATCAAAGATAAAAACAAAACAATTTTACCGTGATCAATTTATATTTTAAAGCACCGCTCTTGCACGTAAGTAATTTTCAAACTTAGACCTATGTAAATATAGATCTATTTCATGGAATTTTTTTTGTAAATATTCTTAATAGTTATACCTTTAACAAAATATACACATATGGTTCTTAAATTCAACCTTTTTTTATGTTTATTTCAATTGTCCTTAGGCCTACTATGATGAACAAATCTTAAAATTTGTTCTTGCCGTACATTATATATTTTCATGTTTTATTATGTATATCATTTGGAAATTTTTAAACTATAAAATTTCTTTTCTTCTTTTATGCATATTTATTGCAATGAATGCAACTTCCTTATAGGGATCTATAAAGCTATTCTTTTCAATATCACATTTACAGGGACCTTTCTTTGTATACTGAAATCTGGCGCTAGGTAAACCAATTTGTGAGTTTGGGCCCTCAAATTTTCGATATCCTGGTGCCTACTGAGAACTTCATCATGCATTATGAGAGCTTAATCAGTAGATAAATCGAAACACAAGATACTGAAAAGAAAATATATATTATTTGGAGCTTTTGGGTAGTATTATTAAAAATTCTGATCTATTCTTGCAAGGAAGATGTTCCTTTTAAAACGAAAAGAATGCAGTAAAATATTCCCAACTCATATTTTCTTCGTCTTTCCAATAGCTAAAAGTTTCAACAAATAAATATGTTTGATATAATGTGAGCAAGACATGGACATATTACAATTGTTTCCTCTTCTCTTCAAATTGAACATTAGGATTATATGTGGGCTGAGGCACCCTATCAATGAATATTATTTTATTCAAAAACAACAACAAGATGATGGGCAAGTTGACATAGTGAATGACACAATTTTATGGCGAAATATTTTGATAATAAATAATTATGGAAAGGCAAGTAAGTGGCTGCATAAAAGATATATGAGTATTCAATATAGCTGATATGAACGCAATGCCCACATGTAAAGAGATTAAAAGAGCAAAATAACATTTTAGGATCTCTGAACAGAAAATCAAATAGCCTGATAACAGACCAACATGAGCTAAAGGAACACTGATCATTGGAGGTCTATAACAGTTCATGCCGATCAACAAATCTACAGAGTAATGTTATTCTTTGATCGAAAGACATTGGTATCTTTTTTATTGTCTTTTTTTCTTTGGTTCAGATCAGTTTTGCTTCTGTGGTATCACTCTTCTTGCCACATCAAGTCATAGACGGCTGATGTTTGATAAAGCTGGATCGGAGAGAAGAGACAAATAAGTATTAAGACAGCTGCTGGTCGATCACTTTTTTAAAATAGCAAGAGTATAAAATGTTATTGTATTACATATCTTGCCATAGTGTGAAATTTAAGGTCCTCGAAATAGGAGGGGGTTTTAATTATTGAAGCTATATTTTGTTTATGAAATATTCAAAACTTTATGGTCAACAGTCTGGCTGCAATACGAAATGTTCAAAAATCTCAAATAGAGTCTAAAAATCTTAGTTCATAAAATAAATGTTTCACGATGCGAAACAAAGTGCTTTCTGTCGAGAAAAAAAATTTTAATTAATTGTGTGATGTAATACTCTTAACTTTACCAAATTTTCTATTATGTACTATTATATAGTCTGAAGTAAAATTAAGTCAATTTGCATTTTTACATCCTACTTTGATGCCGCAAACGCTATTTGTTTTTACTAACGATAAAATGATTCAAGCACACACACATATATATGTTATGTCTACGCCCAGGATAAAATATCAAGGAAGAGAAGGAGTGAATACTGTTGAAGCAACACTTTTTTCTAGGTATTTTCTCCCCTATTTTGTGCTGGCGCTCACTTGTAAGATACCCGCTAAAAGTACGATGTAAACATAGGTGAGCATGTCATTTCGAATATGCATTAGCAACAACAGGCAATAATAGTTATGCCTTTTCCGAGATATACATGCTCTTCCTGAGAAATATCGTACAAAATTTTAGATCGACCCTAAATTAATTGGGTGCCTATTTAATTTCATGATAGGCTGTGTTTCCTTTATTTTCTTAGACTGTTTTTTAAATAAAATGAGCTACAATAACAGCTTCGTTTTTCACTATCATAATCGTCATCGACACCAGATAAATATGACAATAACATAAACACTATCATCAACAATGAAAGTAAAAAATAGGAAAGATGAAAGAAAACTTAGACTGGTATATACGTGCGTCTTATCAATTGCTATCATCTCATTATTGCTATTATCTCTTCTCTTATACACATAGAACTTACCGTGTGAGAATGACGCCATCTTTGACAATACCATCCTCCGAAGTATCTTTCCCTGATTGATTTGGCAGCACTTTTTCATTTTCTGTTTCTTTAACATATTTTCCTAGCTGTTCGTTCAGATCGCTTTTGATCTTAATATCACTCATCTGTATTGCGTTTTCTGCTTCTTGATTTTTCTCATGAACAGAAATTGTTGCCACAGTATCAACATGTTGAGCTACTACACTATTCCGGCTAGAGGGTGGGAGACTTGCACTTTGGTTAATAATTCCCTCAGGGTTTCCCTCGGCACTCATCAACTTGCTGTTGTAGCCCTTCCACAAGTATTGGAATACACTGGGGAGTATACAAGGCATGTTCTAGTTGAAAAAAAACCAGATTCAAGATTGGTTTTACTTTATATGTTCATGCCCTTTTGCATTTTCTAGAATTTCGCGCTGGCATAGCTGTAAAAGTCCTTAAATCATTTAAAAATTTGTCTAACTGAAAACTCTTTCTTTTTTCTTTTCCTTTCTTTTTTTTTGTTACTATTTATTACATCTGTTTTGGTATATGCAGTGAAATAGTTAAAGCGAAAATTCCGTGTGAGTCAGTTTGTTCTTACGTCGAGTATGAGTATCACTTTCTTGACCAAAAAATGCACCTCCAACGCTAGCGTAAGAACAATAATAAATTGGATTTTCTATATATAAACAGCAATAATGAATCAGTCACTACATCAAACTCTAATAATTTGGTAACAAGGCTGAATCCTACAGCACTCGCTTACCCACAATCAAAATTAAAAGGTGATAAATCAATTATAATCTGGATTCTCTTCAATCTTCTTTTATCTGAGACATTATATATTGATGGGTATGATTTTTTCAATTTACTTTTAGTTATACTTACCATAGGAAGAAGAACACAATGGCAGTCATGACGGCAAACACAAGGAAGGAAAGCCCTGCGTAAAAGCCCAGGGACATGGTGTAGATGGACATCATGAAGATCCCCACAGCAAAGCTGATACTCTCCAGTACAGCCATGCATGCAAAGAGCGGACCTGTGGCGAGAAAGAAGTTTCTGAAATTCTCATGTGTGCAAGGTGACTTCTCTATTATTTCTTACAATTTCGGAAAATACAAGAAATGGTATCTGCTGCAGATCTTCATAAATATCAATAAGAAGATTGAAAAAATGCACTTAGGATTAGTGTAAAAGTAACCTGTGAAACATATCATTGACTGGTTTTAAAGTTTTCAAGATTTTATGATGGAAGCGCAAAAAATGGTAGCCAATAAAAACAACAACCCAATGATACCAAATGGGATATTATAAAATTTAATCTGCGTTTGCACAAAATTTCTTTTAAGCTCAATTACATAAGGAATTTAAAGTCCTTAAAGAGCGGTTGCTTCTCTTTACAGTCACAAGATATCTTCCCACTTCATTGCAAAAAGATGTTCGGAGTCCACTTTTAACTTCTCTAAAGTACTATCAAGTTGCATTTTCATAACAAAAGTAATTTTACGGTGAGCCTTCATTGCAATTCTAATCATGCCAAATATGATGTTTCCCCTTCTCACCTTGCTCCTCTGTTCCAAACAACCTTGAAGTTTCACCTCTAATCAAATTTAAAGGCAATCCTTGTCCAAAGGATAAACCAAGTGCTGAGAAAGAAAAAAAAAATAAGAGCTCAACAGACTGAAAAAAAACTGAAAAACAAAATGAAAGAAAACAGTTAAACATCAATCAAACTTGAAGGAAAGGGACTCAGATTGATTGGTATACTTGCTGTTCTGTATGACAATTCTGGCTCAAAATAGACATTTATTTTTAGTTTTATGAAAATCCCTCACCCTTCCAGATGGGAAGGAAATGAATAAAGAAATCTCGACTTCAAAATATTCACAAAAATTCAACTCTTATACCTTCGATCTGGGCTGCTTATATTTTTATTACCCAATCTTTCAATTGATATTAAAAACTTTGACTGATGACTAAATTAAAATTATTTAGCTTTCATTTTATTTTGTTTAAAAAAAAGCACAAGTGTATTTCTCGTGTGTGAGGATTTATTTTGGCAAGTAATCTAAAGATTTTTCCCTTAGGTAAAAGAAGTTAACTATGACACTTAAAGGAAGTAAACAATATGTAATATTCAACAATGTGTGTTTGGCTGCTGTATTCTTCTTACCTATATATAAGTGGATGTCGCTGGTAGCAAAAGCGTATAACGTATATTCTGCAGTACTAGCCAAGGCCCCAAGAATAGCGAGGCTTACACCAGGGAAGCAGCTATGGAGCAGGGGTACCAACGTGATGATTGTCATATTGAACAGTGCTTGCCTCCCGAACTGATACCACCCGATGGTGATAGCACTCATACAAAATGGCCGGTGCATTAGATATAGGAGGCGGACCTAGATTGGGGTAAAAAACATATTTTTAAATCCGTCGGAAGAAATAAATAATTAGAAGCGAATAAAGTGAAAATACAATGAAGGTAAGGAAAAAAAGAAAAACCTAATCGGACACTGTCTATCTATCTCTCAGAGAGAGAGAGAGAGAGAGAGAGAGAGAGAGAGAGAGAGAGAGAGAGAGAGAGAGAGAGAGAGAGAGAGAGAGAGAGAGAGAGAGAGAGAGAGAGAGAGAGAGAGAGAGGAGAGAGTATGTTGAACAGAGACACGAAACAGAGAAAACGGAAAAAGAAATGAAATATAGCAAAGTGTGCAAAAGCATACACAGATTAAAGCAAGTTAAAAAAACCCCGACTTTTTACTGCTTACCCGATCCAAACCATAGATAGAAGAAAATCCAAAAAAATAAACAACAGCCGCTACGAGCACCATCCTGCGCACTTTATGGTCTTTAGTTTTACTGATAGGCGAAACAAGAGTTCTGTAAGATCTCTTTATCAGCTCTACAGACCATTTCTCGGATGTTTGCATTCTGTTAGGCAGCAAGCTTGCCATCAATAAACTGTGGAGGAGAATAATTAGGACAGTTTTCAAGCCATTAGAAACGGAAATTTTGAGATGGTTTGAAGGTAAGTCAAGTCGACTTTCTTCAAATGTTTTCTTGATGATACTTTCGTTTAGTTTATTTTTTTTTTAAATGTGTGGTTTATTATAGTTTCCGTCGTCACAATGGATTTCATTAGCAGTAGTTTAAGATCAGTCATTCGCATTTCCAAATTGCATGGATGTGATAATAAGACAACATATCTGCTATTGGCTTCCAGAAAAAAGTTTTTAAACGTGACTTCCTTTTTTTTCCAGTTCTTATCATCTTCAGAAAGGCTTGAACTAGAAAACAGAAGTATTGCTTACAGGGCACGACCGTGCCAATTCAATTTGTCTAGCACTCTGGGAGGCTTAAAAAAATCATGACGTCATGTACTTGACAGTTAAGTTCTATTAATCTTTATCAGTAGTTTCAATTAAAACAGAGCAAGTATTGTTTGATAGATAATACATATAGTTACCAAGTAAGAGCGCCGCATGCGGTGAACAGTGCAGGAACTAAGAAAGTAGTGCGCTGTATCATTTGCCCGGATGCAATGTTGATACCTGAACCCATAATTCCTCGAATTCCCTCTAACAGTGCCATCCCCAACGTTCTTTTCCGGTTCCGGGGAGTGATATCACTCACGTACAAGTAAGCACCCAGGTAAATTCCGGCGATCTGAAAAATACATAAGAAAACGGATGCTATAACAGAATACAAAGACTAGATGAAGTATAATGAAAAAAAAAAGGGCAAGCACTCGCTCACTACGGTCGGTATCTCTTTTTTTTATTCTTAATATGGGAGGTTTAATCAATGCCTTGTTCTTCTGACCAAGTGACATTGCATTTTTCTACAAAAGACTATTCTAAGGTTTGATGAAAGATGCAGTTCAACAGGAAGAGCACCGCCCCAGTGTGTAAGCTGGAAAATGCAAAATAAATTTAGCAACATTATTTTCTAAGATTTATTTCTTTGAGAACTGACGCTGTAATTTACATCTTATCTGTTTAAAAAAAGTGATTGTATGATATTGAACCTAAAGTTAGGGAAATTCCAATAAAAGCCATCGTGATGTTTCCGTCGATGTTACTGTGAATTAACACTAAAATCTTATTTGCTGCTCTTTAATAGTGCATGTATGGAATGTACATTAACATTTAAGCATATTTCAATTGCATTGAGATTCAAGTTGCTTCTGTAGTCACAATATTGTTCTTCCCGTGATCCATTAACAAATTAGGACTATAATCGTAAATTAACCTCTAGGTAAAAAAAATGTTAAACTGATCAATTAAATAGCTTTTTAAGCGATTCCTTCAAGTCAAAAACGCGCTGTTTCTTTTGTTCTGACATTTTAAACTAATTTATAATTATAGTTTTGCTTTTCCCTGTTGCTTTGAGCTTTAAATGGAATTCTTTCATAAACAAGAGATATTAAAAGGGATTAACGCCAATGTTATAAATAGCAAGAGTGTTAGCGATGTAGATTTTAAATAAAAAAAATTGATTTCTTGTCGAATGACTTAGGGTGCTCAAGGTGCTCAGCCATAAATTGAAAAAAAAAAAGAATAATATTTTTTGCTGATGGTACTTAACAACAAGTACAAGTACAAGTACATTCCAAAATGTTGCCTCAATATATGGCTCTCTCTTCTGTGAAGCTTGGCTCTTGGACTGAACTCGAAATTTTATCAGCTGCTGAGGCTCAACGTTCCCTAAATTGATTCGATCTAAAACTGCAATCACACTCAGCACTCACCCCACCAACTAGTCCCTCAGCGACACAGCCGACATAGAGCCAGGAGAGGGGTAAATCCCAGAATGCCACAGCCAGGATACTGAGCGCCCGCACCGTATAGCCTGAGATGGGGACAAGAAGTTGTGCCTTCCTGCCCAAGGACGTGGAGAAAGTGCCCAGAAACAGCACAGCAAACACGGCCAGGACCGAGCCTGTGATATCGAACTTCATGATCATCGAGGAGGTCATGCTCTGGACGCGGTCAGCGTCGGTCTCTGAGGCTGTGGAGTCGGACTCGTTCACGCACGGCTGGCTGGATACGACGGCAATGAGGAGAACATTATATAGATGCGTTTTTTTTTCTTAAGGTCAGATGCTTTACAAGAGGATGAAGCAGGACCAGGAAACATTGAATTAAAAGATTTGCCAGGAAAATTTAGTCTGAAAGAAAGACTATTTCTTCGTTCTTTTTGTTTTTGAATCTTCTTCTTCTTCTTCTTCTTCTTCTTCTTCTTCTTCTTCTTCTTCTTCTTCTTCTTCTTCTTCTTCTTCTTCTTCTTTTTCTTTTTTTAATGATGCCACTTTCAACTTAAATTTCAAATTGAAGAAGAAAAAAAAGAAGAATTCAAGAATTTTAATGTTCATATGATATATGTCTTTATAATCTTTTGTTTCCCCGAATATATTTGTAAATTTTGTAGACAACAGGCTGAACTCAACACGTAATTTATGACGACCAGCTAAAGCGAATTCCGTGTACCTGGTTGTGTCGATAGTGACATTCCCGAATACGTCCCGTGCCAGTCTGTTGTAGAGGTATTGATTCAGCAGTAACGTGCGGTTTCGGTCCGCCAGAGTAAAGATGATGATGAAAGCATTTATTAGAACATATGGCAGCTTCTCAATGGATTCCTTTTGCTGCGGCTTGGATTCAGTCACACTGTTAGTTCGATTTACCACCACAGTCATCTTGAAGATTTTCTGAAATAAATTTTTATAATTTTACTTAACAAAGCTTTGTTCATTGAGCTAAAAAAAAAAAGCAAAACAAAAACAAACTAAAAACACGAATTTAAAAATAATTATACTCGAGTAAAATTCAGAATTTTCGGTAAGATAGTGAAACGACGAACCGAGTGAAAATAATAATGAACATGCTTTTGACTTTCATTTATCGTAAAGAAAAAAAAATATTGACTTATGACATCAACTTTGTTTCTATAGTGAAAAACTTGTTTTAATATTTTGTTTGTGTATAGACTATTATGATGTAGACCGTTTAATTCTTTAAAAACAATTTAGAAAAAAATCATCCGCTTATTTAATGGGAAAATTATTATGATGTGTACTAAAATGATTCTTTTACTAAATATTTCATCGACAGATCTTTTTTTAAAAGAAATGTCGCCGCAACCACTCGTTAGTTTTCATTCTAGAAGCCAATCGGAACACATCACTGAAAAAGCATTATAAAAATTAAATATAATCTTAGAAGAGAAGAAGATTGCCTCTAAAATATAAATAGTATTGATATGGCTGTTGCCATTATTAGTAGAATACTCACGTGTCTGATACAGATAATTGTTCTAAAACTGTTTCTGGTAGATCACCATCGAAGCAAAACAAATATTCTCACAATAAAACTGATTTGATAATAATGAAACAAATGAACCGATACGTCCACTTTAAGTTCCCATAAAATCCTTGCAGTTGCTGGTTTCACAAAATAATGTCTGCATATTGCGCGTGCAAGACTTTATAGACCTCAGCCAGCGCTCGCAGTTCCGGGTCTGATAATATCGGGATCTTTAGGATGAAACTCGCATTCAGAAAGATGAACGCGCTAGTGCTGCGGTAGGCCTGTCAGCAATGATATAGGTCAACATTATCTTAAAATAGATACCACCGTATCCGGGTTTCTCCTGTACGCAGCGAGTTTGTGCGTGAGGGATTCCTTCTTTATCTTTTCACCTAGTTCGTATTAGATTTCGCACTTGATGTTGGATGTTATAACTATTTGTTAATAATGGCGTTCTTATTTTTCTTTTGTTTATGTGACAAGATTTAGACACTCAAGATACGCACACGCACACTCACTCGCTCATTCACTCGCTTGGTCTCTGTATGTTTGTCTGTGGCTGTCTCCCTTACACACTTTTTTAAATATCATTGTTTTCCTGTCTTAAATGTTCATTACAAGCAGTTGTGAGGCTGTGATTTCAAAACAATTTTAACACGCCTATATAGTGCACCTAAACCTACTTTTCTTTACCTTGACCATATGCTCACCCTACCTTTTGTTTAAAAATTTTCGTTAGGTGAGGTTGAACTAGAGAAATTCAACCATTTAATCTCTGCCTACCTTTCAGTTCTTCTGTCTGTTGATAGGACTGCTTTCTGCTCTTCCCCTTCCAAACCCCACTTCTCCCCACCTTTTCTCCCCTCTCTCTCTAGCCAGATGAAGGCCAAGGCTACATGAACGTTCCACAGCAGCAAAACCACTTAGCGGACCATCATCTATTACTTTTTCTTATGTCTAGTGGCACAACAAATTACTCTTTTGCGTCTACGCTTACAATTCCTAGACAACCTAGAACGTCTTCAACTATTCAGATATATACTAGATTGTACAAGCAGCAGCAACACTAACAGCTGTTGAGCTGTGGTATTACCGGAACTAAAGCTAGCTATATAAACAGCAAGTTCTTCCATTTCTTATTCCACCACAAACTAAGAATGTGTTTCCACTCCCATTTTTTGCCACTTTTCTCCTTGACCTCAATCGCCCTTATTGAGTTCCGTAACGGACTTGATTTGGCTCTCAGTCCTAGGATCTATTGCGCACTATGCAGTACGGGGAAAAAATGATGCCATGGTTTTGTTCCGAAATATCGAGTAGTGGGGACAAGTATTACGTGTCATTCCTGTCCTAAGAGTCCCATGTATTTTTTTTTAATTGTAAAAAGTTAAAGTGACTTCTCGGGCTCATGAAATTAGCGGGTGGCTATGTGGTAAAGTGCTCGTCTCTAAATATATATGCAGAAGTTTCCTTCTATTGTTCAAACCGTTTCGTTTTCGATGGATAAACCCAACCTTTCAGCTCTACCTTTCTGTAAAGACTTTAATTTGGTGGGAAAATACATAAGAATATCTTGTAATAGAATGATTATATCAGACAACCAATTATTCTAATTCACTATTAATAGCGTTTACAAGTAAACAGTCAATAGTCTGAGACCGCTGTGGTTGAGAATCAGCAATATAATGCATTCATCATATTTACCATTAATATTAAGACTAATTGCTCAACAGAAACTTATTCAAGAAAGACAAATTACAAACACGAAATTGCGTTTCGTCATTGCAAGTGTTGATCATTACATTATTCTATAATATTTAAAACTATATTAATTTATATCTTCGTCAGATAAACCCTTCACCTTCTTCATACCCTACTTGGGCCACGGTATGAAGAATTGTATTTACTACACAGGTATATAGGTCAGATCTAGGAACCTACACCTAGTGATTGATAACAATAATATAGAATGGAAGGAAGTTTTGCAATCCGTACTTATCAGTGCTACCGTGATTGACGCAGATTTAAACCGCTGAGGCCACTTGGTAATAACTCGTACTACTGGATCAGCGCCCAATCCCGCGCACTATAAACCAGGTTCCGGAAACCTATAGACGGATATTTCTTCCGATAAAATTTTTTCTCCTGACCCTGATCTCATTCGCCAATTTCGATTTCCAACTGAAATGTCTCAGCCCCAATCGTTGGTCGGCTGCTTTCTTTGTTACAAAATTAAGATTTTATTTTCAGTTAAATGAGCATCATAAAGTTCCCACGGCGACTAGTTTGTTTAAGTTATGTAAAAATATGGATTTTAACATTCTCAGCGATTAGACTTTTTAGTCCAAGGCAACACGAAAATCCCTCTGACTGAATCATCTATTTAATAGATGAGGATGCCTCTGTAGTAAGAATGTCGGGTCTTATTTCAGTAAGACGATGGTTGTTGTACAGGTGTCGGTTTGATCTTCGAGCCCCATCCATACCGATTGTCGCTTGTTGTGTTTTTACGTCTTTCCTCCTAATCCTTTTTGTCGATCTCGAGTTTGGTTTCGTAAATATTTTTTTGCGATTGCTTCGACAGTTCAATTAAGCTTTTAGAAACACAATTGGCGCGACAATTTAAAGATGAGGATGGTTTGGTTTTAATTTTAACGAGAGTGATTTTTAGGACAGTGGTTTTACTTCTTACCTTTCGATCACTTAATTTAAAGCTTTCCTTCCAATGTCTTTCCGTTTAAAACTTTAGAAAATTATGACGATAACCACAGAGCTAGAACTAGCTAGGAAAAAGACAATTCCCGCCGGATGCGTGAACAAAGACAACTGAAAAACCTCGATAACTTTATGTTGAAAACAAGACTACAAGGACTGAGATACTAAGATGAATCTAGACTTTGGCTTTGAAACTGTTTGATAAGGCATGTTTACAACCTCCTCAGATTTTTTCGTTGCCAATATCGGTCAAACCTAAGAACCTGCAAGCTAAACATCTTTCATCTTTCTTGTGCTGTCGTCACCAAACGCAGTTTGGGTATTAAAATTGTGCGTCATGAAAGTAAGATAAGCCCCTAAATACTGGACTAGGTATATTGGCATTGAAAACCGTGTATGAAACGAGAAAAGGTTGTTAAGCGATTGTGAACCAACTGAATCCAACATTTTTAGCTCTCAAAATCGATGTTTTCTGGATGTTTATCCTTTTTTGTTATTAAATTGTTCTTCCCGTATTTGACTTCTTTCACTTTTCCGATACAATAAAAGCATTAAGCATTGCCATTAAGAGACGATCTAAACTCAAGTTAATACTCACTTTTGTTGCAGTATTTTGTTAGAGTCTAGAGTAGTCAAAGAAGTTAAGTCATGTCAGGACAGGTGAAGGACTAAAATATGTACAATTAATGTGCTTTGTGTTATCTTCAACATGCTGACAAGCGATAATGTGAGGCTGAACTTTAAACCTTGTCGATTTACTACTGTAGTCTAAGGGAGCAAAAGTCATTATAAAGTGAAGGTTTGTATCATTTTTTTAGCCTCTTTTCTTTTATCACCCTTTTTCTTTCCCCTATTCTTTGTCAGCAATATCAGTGAAGGAGCTGAGGTTTAGCAAGTAAGAGAGATTTGAAAAACTGAACGGTACAAGAGAGGGCCATATCGGAAAGCAAAGAAAAATTGCTTAGCTTATTTCATGAAATCCAAATTCTAATTATCATGTAAGTGCAACTAACATGAATTACCACAGGCAGTGCACCTCTTGACAGTTTTTGGCCATATAAAACACATTTAGAAGGATCTTAAAATAAATTGCGCATGTACATTATTAGTATTTTGTTTTGTTTTGTTCTTGTTTTCTTTTAAAACTCTGAACTAAGCTTATTGTTACTTACCAAAGCTATAATGTTTGGTTGGGCTTGAAAACAAGTTTGCTCTCGAGTCCAATAAATATAATATAAACCTTTTCTAGATTCTTTACAGTTGTCCAGTAGATCTGTATATTCCGGTTCGAGTTCTAAGCACCATTCTGTTTTCTTGGTATGAACAAAATAGGTCACAAAGCCACTTTCCTTTAAATAAGAGTAGCATTATCAAACGATGCACCAGACCTAGATCTGTATTATTCCGCTGAGTCAGCTTCTCGATAACATTTCATAAAACATGAAGCAAAAATATACAGGCCAACCAAACGGTTGGTCGAAGTTTGCAGTAAAAGAATGACATTTGGTATTTATTTTATTATTTTTTGACCATGTAAAAAATAGTCTGCTTGAACAACTGGGTTTGATTCTTTAAAATGAGCGTTTGTAGAATTGAGATTAAAAAAAAAACCAAAAAACAAAAACAAAAATAAAAAAAAAACACCCGACATCGGTTGATAGTAGGGAGGGTGTGGTTTTAATATGGGTGTGTGTTGGAGGGGTGGGGATTTAGGGATAGCAGATACCCACATGACCAATAATAATCAATTACTTATAAAAAAAAGGGAACCAAAAGAAACGAACCCCCCCCCCCCCCCCCCCAAAACAAAAAAAAACAAAAAAAACCAAAAACAAAAACAAAAACAAAAAAAAACAACAAACAACAACAACAAAAAAAAAAAACAAAAACAAAAAACAAAAAAACAACAAAAAAAAAATACCAAAACCCAAAAAAAAAAAAAAATCTAATCGACAATATTGTGGTTGTCGGCTGTAAATAACGACCGGTCTGTGTACGCTGTCAAAAAAAAAATAATAAAGAAAACGAACAAATTAATATAATTAAAATAAAAAAAATGTCATCGTTTCCAAAATTTAACATTTTGTTGATAAACTAGAAAGATCAGAGTTAGACGCCGGTATCTTACAATTTTGACTCAGCAAAAAAAACCCGACATACATTGAATGGACTCTATTTAGCTAATACAGGTAACATCGAAGGGGTGTACAAATGCAATTCGAATATGGCAGCTTGAATCTCAACTCCTTAATGCCCCTTTAACCTGAATTAACTTCGATTTCCAAGTCTTGTTATCATGTTTTCCATTTGCTTTCAAGTACATGAACATGTATTCACTTTTATGAACTCCTTTCATTTTTGCTCCCCTTTTCAACAATGCTTTTCCCCCATTTTTTTTTGGCCTGTGTATGTTTACCTTTCTTCCCTCTCTCTCTCGCTCAATCTCTCACTCCATTTCAACCTCTTTGACCCTTATTTTCTTCTTATCAACAATCTATATTGACTTTCCTTTTTTTTCGTCGCCGACACAAATTTCTCCCCTCACGACCTAATTTTTCCTCAGTAAATTTTAAATTATTTCACGCCCTGCTTCACCCTCGGTTTTTAAGATATGACCAGGTTTTAGCCGTCAATTATACTATAAATTTTTATAGTACATTTTATTGGATCTTTTTGTGGTATTCTGGGTCTAAAATGTGACCCTTTGTAGACATCTCGCCTTTTCCAGTGTCATTAAATGCTGTAAAAATCCTTGAAGTACAGCCTCCTGTGGCCTATTTCCAAGCATTTCGATATTACACAACTAGACGCAACAGGTAGATGAATCTAGACAAATTTGGAGAGTGTCTCTCGCTCACTAAGAATAGTTTTTTTTTTAATTTTGTGCTACGCAAAAGGTTCAGAGATTGCGCAAAGAAAAAAGGTCAGAATAGGAAAGAAAACCCATCTGTACTATAGACGTTGACGTCGCGCAGAATCTTGAAGTAGTCAAACCTGGCATCATTTCCATCGAGCAAACATTTTCGCTATCAATTCTAACAAGGTCAATTCATTTCAATCGGCTGAATAAATGGGATGAATTCAACAATGTATAGCAGGCGCCTTGTTTAGTGTGATGAATGGTTAGATATTTGACAACTGTGTTACCGTGAGGAACTTATCATCTTTAAACATTGTGAATGACCTGCCTAGAAGATAATAGAAAATTTTGGTCGAGTGTAAGCAAGAAGAAATATCTCGTCTATTGCGCTATTTTCCCCGTCCTTGGACAGTTGATTAAAACAACTCCAAAGCGTTTTAGACACGACTGAAGTGTATAACATTCACATTTCGAATACTATTATCTCTATCTGAAGGGCAACCATACTTTGACTGGGCGGTACAATCATGGCGGTACTCAAAAGTTATCAATTATCCTATATATCCGTCATTTTGGGTCTCATTCAATTTTCTACCCTACTCCACTTGCGAAGTCAAGAAGTGGCGATACATCAGTCGCGCTCATGATGCAAAGGAAGAGGTTTAATGGCATTTAAACCTTATGGTTCTCAAATATAATCCAATGTCCGAAGAATTTATCTTATCGCGACAAAATCACGCAGTGGTCTGAAACCAAGGTAAAGATCCTGTTGAAAATAGTCAAGTATCGGAATTCCAAGCTACCAGTAAAAAAAGCAAAGCAGCAAGAAACAACAAAATGCATCTCTTTCAGATTGAGACGCGGAATATCTCCACAAAGGTGCAGTCCAAAACAACGGTCCTAGTTTTAAATTCTAACATCATCTGGTGGTAACCTCTAAACGTGTCAATTTAATGCACTATTTTGCATCCGGACAATTTTTAAAGTCGTGAATGTGCAGAAAGAGGTATCTGTTATCCTTTGAATGTCTGATGAACTTATTCAATTCTCACATCACCTATTTGCACTAGAAAGTTGGAACACGGATAAAGAGGATAAAGTCATCGTAATTTAGAGTGACATGAGAAGCTTATCTCATTCAATTAAAAAGATTTTTATCACTTTTTTTAAAAGTCTTGTTACTGGAGTATAGATCTTGAATAATAGTCGCCTTGTGGTACTCAATGTTCTGCTGTATAAAGCAGATTCAGGGCGAGGCATGCAAATGGCTGAAATAATTTCGATGAGGAAGAGCTTCTCGAGTTTTAAGGGTAGCTTCATCTTATAATTAAGAAACAACAATGCTGAAATGGATAAGGAAAATAAATTAAAAAAAAAAAAAATGAAAACCAACACCTGTAATAAAGCTGTTGGTATCTGCTAGATAAAAAAGCTCATAAGAAAACATTTGATTTGTGCCCACAAGTAGCCTACAGCAAACGCTCTGAAATGTACAGAGACTTTCCTTGGAGGTTCGCCCCCCACATTGTAGGTAGATGAGTTTAGGACCTTTTTTTTTTCAGTTTCGTTCTGCCGATTGAAACTTAAAAAACTTGAGACAATCGTGTTGTGAAAGAGCCATATTAAAAAAAAAATCACTAAATTTGAGGTCCGTAAAACTAACCAAATATATCTATTCAGTCTTAGAAAAACAAGGTTTAAGTCCTAAGAAACAGATGAAAATTAATCTTTCTTATATGAAGATTTCAGCAACTAAACCAGTGCCATCTAATAATCTGAATTGGTAGCCTGCCTAAACCAATCTCAATTCCAGAATTAGAGCAATTTCTTTATTTCATCTATGTTATGATCCATTTTTGCATGTTCAAAATCTTTTCATGAATTAAAACCCATTTTATTGAGGCCAATAAAGGTTGTGTATTTCTCGATGAGGTAGAAATGATTTCTAATACTGGTTTACAACCTCGATCACTTGCTGGCTGCATTTCGTGTTAAATACATTTTTCCTGCTCCTTCTATCAAAATCAATTTTACTTAGCTAATAATATTCTCGTAAATGAATCATGCACAGATAAACAAGACACAGTTTATTAAAAGATGTCTCATGAACTGGACAGTTCTTTTGCACTTACTTGCATATATACATGTAAATTGTGTTTAAAGACAATACTTTAGATTTGAAAATATACACCGCTTTTAAATTTTTTCATTAAGATACGAACAATAAGTTATCAAAAAAGCTAAAAAAACGAGTTGGAATTCCTTCTTAGTTTGAAAAAGATTAAAATATGCCTTAAAAAGTAGACATCATTTGATGCATCCACCTACATCTTTGAGACAAAAACAGAAAAATAAATTTAAAAAATATAGCAGTACAATCACTAGGAAAATATGGAAGGCACTTTTACCCTCCAATTTACATATGAAAGTTTAAAAGCACACACTTTTTAAAAACAATGTTCATGTGTTTGATACAGAAAATATCTCTTTGTAAAGAAATAATAAATGCCACAATCTCTAAGCATCCATCACTTACAAGTTAACATAGCTCTTTGCCAAAGATTCTCCAAGGCAAATGAAGATCCCATCAAGAAAATATGAATTAAATGATCATTTTCAACCAGATCAAAAGAAAATTATTGGAGATATTCATTCACAAAAACCGGGAAGAAATAAACATGATTATTAAAACATAGCCTGGGTCAAAACAGAACAAGAATCATGTTTGTAAAATAGCACAAGATAAGGACATATAACAAAAAAAATATTGAATTGGGCACAAATGTTTAAAAAACGATGAGTACTAGATTCAACAAAATTTATAAAATTAGAGTTAGCACTAAAACACTCCTGATTTTTAAGAATGTAAAATTTTATGTTGAATGTGGATTTTTCGACTCTCATGAATAATTCTTTTATAGAAGAATTCTTTGTTAATATTTAACCAGCTTTAGGAAATGATTTAGAGTCAAGCCAAAAACAACACTAGCAATAGGTCTCATAAAAAACTCTCTCAAGCTCACTGTAGATGCCATAAAATAGAGGAGAACTTAAACTATCTAAGACCACTTGCATATGATCATAATTACTTAGTGACTTTCACTGGGCGGGTTGTAAAGATTCCTCAGGCGTACTGCTCTGATGAACAGGATGCGACCAGCTTCTAAGTCAATCAAATATATGACTTTGGTTAAATATCCTGTAAGTTTCCCCAAGTTCTAGGAAAAAAGGTTTTATTTTCATCCTATTAAATTATAATTTGTTAAAAAGTACTTGAAAAATGAATGATAATAAAGACAGAAATCAAATCATGTATCACATTTTGTAAATCATTTCACAGTTAACAATAACAGAATTATCCCTATATATAATGTATGAGACATGAAGCATAATCATGTGAATTAATAATGTACAAAGGGTAGCCTGAAATCTTTTCTCTTTGAGATTTATAACAGACTAAAAGTGTATCAGTTAGTTCATTTAATCTCACATGGTAAACAAAGACCTCAAGAATCTGCAAAATCCATTTGCAAGTGATATATCATTACAAAAGGAAAACAATACATTATGTACTAAAACTAATACTGAAAGGCAAGAAAAGAAGCAACAGTTGCAAGGAAATTCTAACACCTGTTACGATTGTGAGAGTGAATCAGATGTCAAAATTTCGGATTTTCAAGATCCAATACATCTAATCATCTGCGAATAAATTTACATTACAGAGGATAAATCAACCATCTTCATTGATTTTATGCAATTTTGCCTTGAGAGAACAAATGAACTATGGTTTGAACTGTTCAACCAAGATCTTTTTAGTATTTTTTGGGTAATGCTCATCAGTTTTATTTGACTCACAACATAAGAGTAAAGCCTTGTTCAGCCCTTGCTTTTTTTGGACTAGCTTCCTGTGAATACTTGCCCACAATGCTAATCAAGGTCAAACTCAGACTCTATATCTCTCTCTTGTTTCAACAAATCCATTTCTATTTCACCGTCCATTTTATTCCTTTTTTTGGTGCCTTCCCTTATCTGCAAATCGCCATCATGATTTGTATCATCCTTTGCATCTAAAGCTGCTGCTACACTGCCTTCTAATTTTGCTGGTATTAACTTTTCTTGCTGTATCAAAGATTTGTTGTAGTCTTTCCACAGAAACTGAAAAATACTGGACACAAATGAAAGAAATAAAGAAAAATCAGGGTGAAGAATAAGAACAGGGGGGAAAAATCACAGGACCATCACATGAACTGACTTTACTTAAAAGGATTTCATCTATCTACCCAGAGATGAACATTTAGTAACTTAATATTATTTGTATAATATCAAAACCTCATATTTCATTACTGTTTAATGTCTGCACATGTTCATTAATTGACATAAGCATAAAGGAAGGAGGATTGTAGGAATAGTTCTTAGACAGATAACCTTTTAAGGCAAATTTATATAATGGAATTTACTAATGTTCTGTAATTTAAAAGTCCCCACTCACTCACTCACTCTCAAAAAGTGCAGTGCAATCAAGAGGATCTTAGTCAATGACATGCTTTAAATGAGTGAGAGATAACAGTTGAGATAGCACAAAGTTGAGTGGCTTAAACCCTCTTACAGTGATTAGATATCCACTATTGTTCTTCATATAGAGCTTCAAAATGACAAAATTTTACAGGAGTCTTGACCTAACACATATGGAAAAAGGTATGGGGTCTAGACAAAGATCTAGGCGTTTGTCAATACTTTATTTAAACTGGCTTTTTGCCATCCATGCCTTTGTTCTATACCTACAGGTGCCTTGATCTGACACAAGACAGGAAAGGCGAAAAAAATGATTCCTTTGATTCTCCATAGAAACTTGTGTCTTCTCTTTATTCTCTCTTCAGATCAACCTCTCCCAACACACAACACACAAGCTCAATATTCTTTGTCATTCTGAATCCCTGATAACATATGAGGCATTCAAATCATTAAAAACATGAACAGAGCTGCTGGGATTTAAACCGTTCCCCCTGATTTTACATCAAGAGTGTGTTTGGAGAAGTGAACTAAAGAGAAAAAAATTATGTTTCAAAATAATAGCAGGTTTATAGATAGAGCTGATTCTTAGACAAAGATCAGTATATAAGTTTGCCCATCGAACATTTAAAATGCAGGGTTTTTTTAAATATAAATTGAAATTCAATAATAAAGTTCAACTAATTCTTTACTCAAGTTTCCTTAATCTTTGAAATCGATGTAAAATCAGCTAAAAATGTACAAAATAAAAAAAAAAATTAGATATATTTCAACTATCACTAGAATTTTCAATTGTCAAAATTGATTTTTTTTTTCTGGATCTATGAAGGAAGTAATTCAAAAACAAACAAAAACAAACATGCTCAGTTATTTCAGAAAAAAAAAGTATCAGGAAAAAAATTGCTCATGTCCTTGGTAGCTATAAATTGATTAACATCTTCTACATCTCTCTCAGTCTCATATAAGTATACACGTTATTGGTAAGGAATTCTCACATGACCAAATATATTTTATTTCAATTGAGTAAAACTTGACAGACTTACCATAAAAGTATGAGAACAATTAATATCATGGCAGCAAACACAAGGAAGGAAAGCCCTGTGAAAAAGCCCAGGGACATCGTGTAGATGGACATCATGAAGATCCCCACAGCAAAGCTGATACTCTCCAGTACAGCCATGCATGCAAAGAGTGGACCTGATAAACAAAGTGCAACATATCAAAATATCCAATCAATTCGAAGCAAAAAAAAACAACTACTAAGGATAAATAAAAATGACAGGAACAAGAAATATGCTGAAACTATGTTCACGTTTGATTACAGCTTTAAGTCTGAGCGCTTGAGTTATGGAGATTTCAACCTAATCCTCTTTTCTCCTATATTTATTAAAGCATAATAAAATTAAATATATACAGTAGAGCATGTTTAGATCAAACACAGATCCCTCGAAATCACGAATTCCTCAAACTCATCCGTTTTCCACTTCTGATTCTCTTTTCACTCCTTATTTCTATGTTTTAGTTGAACTAGTTCGAAGTTATAGCACGTTTTCTGTCAAATAATCAGTCCTAAATTAGAGAAAGAAAAAAGAAAATATTCACCTCTTAAGAAATTTGACACACTGTGACTTTCATTACATTTGAAGCTCTTAAATTTCAACCAAGTGCTCTACACAGCTGTTGTTATTCTTCAAACAAGCACGCTTTATCTCCCTTTCACTGTGTAGAAACAATCTGCTGACAGGCAGCCTAGCCTTTTATACCTAGTCGCCAGTGCAAGAGACACCCCTTCTTCCACCCCACCTTATTGTAGGCTAGTTCAATACACCCAGCTATAGTTATCTGTCTGTGCCTATGCTAAGTCTACCTGTGTTTAGACTTCAAAGGGGCTGATTGTACCCTAGATTTTCTTGTTCCACATGTGCAACATGAGTAATGATGAGAGGTAAATCTGTCGGGGACACCCCTTGCATAATCAATCAGCACATGGGTGTGAAAAAAAGTTGGCAGGTCCAATCTCTTTATTGACGGTTTACACGCCAGATAGCTCAAAAGGTAGAATCTTGGACTGACAATATAGTCAGTTTCACATTCAATCTTTTGTTGGGTCCTCTGGTCAGATTAGGTCTGGCTTTGCCTTGACAAATAGTCCTTGTCTAGGTTCAAGATTCTTCAGAAACATGCCATGTTCATTTAGTTGAACATCAACTTGAAATTGAATGTATGCCCAGCTAAAAAGAAATTACTAGCTTCAAGAGTTGCAGATCCAATAAACGCTAGGGTTTGGAGACAAGTTTTTACCAAAACCGAATTGGAAATGACAGATTAGGTTGTTCGGAAATATCTGTCTTCACACTGCTATTTGAAACACTAAAAGTAGAGAAAATACTCAAATCGGGTATCTCCATAAAGCTTGCAATTGTACAAAACAATAGCCCCTATACGTTGTTAACGTACTTCAAAACATTCAAGAAAACTATTCAGGGCAAATCCAGGGCCTTTGTGCTTAAAATAGAATTGTTCGAGGAATCTGTGCTCCACAGTATATGAAAACACTCTTTTTTTTGTCTATTTTTCTTTTCCATTTCTATCTATCTTATGACTAGCTTCTATATCCCTCTTTCTGTCTGTCAATCTGTAAATAATAATTAAAAAAGAAAAAAAAACAACTTGAATCTTTGTATTTCTTCTATTTCTTTTTGCATAATAATACAGCTAGCAGAAAAATCATGATTTGAATTACCTTGCTTTTCTGTACCAAATAACCTTGATGTTTCCCCTCTAATTAAATTGAGAGGGAACCCTTGACCAAATGACAAAGGAAGAGCTGTAATGAAAAATGATAAAGAGTTCTTTAGAGGTACCCACAGTTTAATTTACTATTTCAATGAGTTTTCTTTAATTTATTAAACGCATATAGAGTCAGATTTGAGCCTAAATTCACATATGAAAATTGTAATAATATGCTAAGTAAACAATAAAACTAATCATTAATCGAAAATACCTTTGAAAAATAATTATGACCACAAGAATATAATAGAACCAAAGATTAAAATTTTCCAAAATAATTTTAGGATGTAAATCCTCACCTACATAGAGATGAGTGTTATTGTTGGCAAAAGCATACAGGATATATTCAGCTACACTCGCAGCAGCCCCAACTACTGCAAGGCTGACTCCAAGGAGGCAGTGCTGACACAAAGGAATCAAAATAATGATGCTCATATTAAAAATTGCCTGCCTCCCAAACTGATACCATCCAATATTAATGGCACTCCAACAGAATGGACGATACATCAGGTATAGGAGACGAATCTGAAAAAAAAAAAAAAAGCGAACCAAAAGAAATATTATAAGGACAATGCAGCATAAAGACTATTTGAAAAACTTTAAATAAAGTGATTAAGTTGAAATTTATGTTTTCATAATGTGCTTATTAACCATGTAATAATTAATGCTTCTTTACCATTAGTGCCAAAAGCTAATTTTTTTTTGCAACTCGATTAGCAGATTTCATTCTTTAAGTGCTAAGCTATACTCAATAAAGATTTGTACTTTTCTACAAAGCACAGATGGGTAACTATGAAATCACTTGAATGATAGGCAGAGAGCTAATTTCAAATAATTGGTCTGTATAGCTTAAAACATAATATTATTTCTCAGACACAGAGAAAAAGCATCAGAAAAATTATCTTCGCACTAAAAAACTGTGTCACCAAAAAAAATGCTTGATTTAAGAATCATATCAAGAAGAAGATTGAGGTAGTAATGAAAAAGATGAGAAAGATCTGAAAAGGATTAGAGAAGATGGCTGGAAATAGAAAGACTGAGAAAATTTTCGTAGAAGGGTTTGGATCAACTGAATTGGTCATCCGAAATGGGTGCAAAAAAGAACTGGACTGATATGCAAGAAGTTCTGTTTGGATTTATAGCTGGAATATCTGGTGGCAGAATTGGATCCCATGTAATAATTAGCCCCATCATTAAATGGGCAGAGAGCTGTTGTCGTCATATATAATTCTTCAGAAAACTTAAGGGAACATAGTAGCAAAATTGATCATCTTGAGAGTATGTCTTACAAAAGAGATGCCTAAAACACAGAAAGGTATTAACTTAAGACTTGAGACACTTTGTTTCCAGTGTCAACAAAACAACTGCTTCGCACTGTCAATAGATTGGAAAATGACATCAGAGCTTTGCACTCTATTATTGTAACTGAACACTAAATATGAGAGAAAAATACAAGATGTGCCACATTTAAAAGTAAAGTACAATTGTTAGTTTTCAATTTATGAACTTTCTGTGATGCATTTCTTGTCAAAATGCAAAATATTAATTTCAATCATTTTCACATTTTTGTGATTAATGACAAACTTAAGCTTTCAGTTAAGACAAAAATGTGTCCTGAAAACAATCAAAGTGGAAATATCTCATTCATATCTTGAAGCCCTTTTCCATATCAGGACGCTACATGAACTTTGTAGGTTGAGCAGTTGGGAAGAATTCTTTGACCTTGGAATTTTTATGTTGAACAAAAAGAAGTTTCTTTCATTTCATACTAAGATATTCAACTTTTGAAGATTTTTTTAAAGATGTATCAAAAGGAAGAGCTGAATTTCATATCTTTTTCTTTAATCTTTACTGGGAATCTTAAAAGTGTTATCAGTAGACGCAAATTAAAACAGTATGCACTGCATAAAATTGCACTCCTTACCCGATCTAAACTGTAAATGGTGGAGAAGCCTAATACATAAACAGCTGAAGCCACTATCATCATTTGCTTAACTCTTTTATCTTTATTTCCAAGAAAAGGAGAAATCAGAGTCCTCCATGATTTTCTCAAAATATCTTTTGACCATTTCTCAGACATCTGCATATGATTTGGCATCAATGTTGCCATTAATAAGCTGTCGAAATCAAAAGAAAGGACAATGAAACATGTAAAAAAAATGAATAAATTTATTGAAAAAAAAAATCAATGTGACTCTTTTCTAACCCTCTTCCATTAAAACTTAGTATTCATAATTTCATAACTTCTTGAAAAATTAGGCCATAAAATAGGCTATGCTGTGACCAAAAAGAATAAAAAAATATTGAGCTCTGAAGAAAAAAAGGTAAGAATTCTATGCACATACTATAATTTAACATTTTTCAATAACACTAAAGTTACAGAAGTAGAACCACCTTCCTCAGAAGAGAAAAATATTTATGGAAATCTTTTATGTAGAAAGGGAGATCAAATTATCAAAAAATTAAATTACATTGATTTATAGATTATTAAAAAACTATTATGTAAAAAAAAATGCACATTTAATAGGCCAAATATGCAAATTAAAATATTAGAGGTTCAATAAAATAAAAGCTGCCTTGCAACAAGTCCAAACAATTAAGTTATTTCAATATTCAATATGTGATATTACAGTAGTCTCCGGATAAAAGCACGCCAGTTAAAAGCACGCTTCGGTTAAATACACGCTGAAGAGGTCTGACCGATTTTTTACTATGTAATCGGTATACTCTAAACGCACGCTACATCGCCTAAACGCACGCTTTGAAATTATTCTATCGGCATTGCTTACTGTACCCGGTAGTAAAGTGGGCGAAATATCCTCGCTAGTACGGCACATGGCAGCCTGAAAACCCTGCTACCATGCTTACACACATCATAGCGGTACATGAAAGGGAAGGGGTGGAGGACAAAGGCTGTACATCAGTATCGTCGTATAGATCTAAACACACAGTGCCCTCTACCTGGGCCATGGGATCGGCCATAAGCTTGGAAGGGTAGGGAGGGGAGTGTTGGAGTGGAGCACAGGCAAGGTGATGCAATTTTCGCTGCTTTGTGTCTGCCTGGTCAGATCTATCCATTACGGCTAGTATCCTCTCCCCTCCTCCCTCGCTTTTTGCGTTGCACGGTTGTCTGAAGTTTGCACGTGGTGTATCACTGTCAGGTAAAGCTGGGTTCTGCTCGCGAAATCTGGGAATGAATCCCTCCGGATCCCAGCAGCTAGGGATCCGCGAGCACGCACTCGCTCGTTGCTCGTTGGGAATCGCTGGGTCTTATGGATCTATGGGCTCGTTGGGAATCGCTGGGTCTCATGTCTCTGCGAGGCCTAGCGGAAAACTTTCTCGATGCCAACGCTACAGTAATCCTCTCCCTCTCCCCTCACCCTCCCCTCTCTCTTTCTCTCTCTCTCTCTCTCTCTTTCTGGAAGCCTGCATCATCCAACTGTCCTGTCGGTGACTGATCCCTGTGATTCCCGCGATTCCCCCCACTTACATAAAGCTATTAGCGAGCGAGTCAAGAGCTCTGCTAGTGATTGGTCACAAAGTTGAGCGATTCCCAATTACAGCCGTTGATTGGCTGCTGGCGGATCCCTGCTCGTACAGCTCGTATGAGACTTTTTGCTCGTAGTGCTCGTACAGCGAGTGGGATTCAGCTCGTCACTAGAGATCCAGTCTCTATACCAGCTAGCTGAGACCTGCGAGTTACGAGTCTTCTCGCGAGCGGGACTCAGCTGTACTGTCAGGCATCATCTGTGTAAAACAAGTCTAGCCATAGTCAAAATTGGTCATTCACTCATTGCGATTTCATCCGTCAGTAGCATTGTGCAGTCTTCACTCTCAGAGTCTAGTCTCTTTCTTCATCGACAAACTCGATAAGATACATATGTCTACTCACAAGAAATTAGGGTTGGAAACACAGCTTAAGATTCTAGACATTTTGTTCATGAAACTTCAATTGTCAATGTTGTTCCCTCTTACGAATTTCGTTGTTTCAATGTTCTTTAATAAAAACAAAGAATAAAAAAAATAAATAAAACAAAAATAAAAGAACCCAAAACGTAGCTGAACTCAAAGGTTTAATAACCTCCCTTTCACGCCAAATGTGTGTATAATCAAGGGAAATAACCCTGCATTTTGCAGTGCCATAAGGGAAGTAACCAAAATTTTTTCATTACTTTATATAAAGACACGCATCTCCTACACGCACGCTATTGAAGCCTCCCGAGGACCGTGCGTTTATCCGGAGACTACTGTATAAAGTACCTTAGAATTTTCTGTTTGTCAACACATACCCCACCAAAAAAATACATTAGCATTATCAATATAATTTTCTTCATTGTTGTGAGTTACCTTCATAGATGGAATCATGCCTGAAAGTAACCTCCCTAGGTCATTGAATGGCCTGAATGGTACATAACAACCAACAATAGAAATACAGTCGAGTCCAAATAATTCGAATCCGGATAGATCAAATTTTCGGATATTTTGAAGTCAGTTAATTTTACCAAATATCTCTTTCTTTAAGCTTTATTAAAAAATATTGGTTAGTTCGAAGTTGGAAAGAAGGATCCGGTTAATTCGAAGCCATCTGACAGGTATTTTTGATTCTGAAAGCAGTTTTCTTAGCTTATAAAACAAAGAACGTTGTGCTATGCTACTGTGGCAAGCAAATCTGGTGTGTGTATGTGTGTATGTTCTGACCACTCATGTGTCAGACAAGAGTCTGCAATAAGACTAGGAGTAGGAGAAGAAAAGGGAAAGGGGTAAGGCCCAGGGACCAGCTATGAATCCCTGTGAATCTCTGAGTACATTACTGATCTGTCACCCACATGTTTTTTTCTCTATGTATCCTGATAATTCGAATTTCCGATAATTCGAAGTCCTTTTTTTTATCCCAATGACTTCGAAATTACCAGACTCGACTGTATACCCTTAAATTACTTTTGTAATATATGAATGATAGAGAGATGAACTAAAAATTGATGTAGGTAATTATAGCAAGAAGAGAAAACTCTGCCAATCAACTGTCATCTATTACCAAATTAAAGAGCCACAAGCTGTGAACAGGGCTGGTACTATAAAAGTTGTCCGCTGTATCATCTGCCCAGACAGGATGTTGATGGCTGAGCCCATAATTCCACGGATGCCTTCTAAAAGTGACATTCCAAGGGTTCTCTTCTTGTTTCTTGGAGTGATGTCACTCACATACAGATAAGCTGCAAGATAGATGCCTGTTTTCTGAACAGTTCAAGGATAAGAAAAAAAAGACATGACGGAATGAAGACATGTAAGATACAATGTTATTAGCATCAATCAAAACAATGATAAACCAATTTTTATAAAAAAAATTTTTCTTCCTTTTTGGACTCATAGAGCCCATGCTTTTAAGTTAAAAAAATAACATATCTTTGCAAGTATACTACGACCAAAGATAATTTAAATAGAAAAAGCAAAAACTCCACATGTGTCTTACAGAACTGTCCAAATGAGCCACATTTCTCTCATATCACATTCCCAAGTGTTGATGAATAGAACATTCACTTTTCTGAGCATTTAACTGGTGAAAATTTCATGGCATAATCAAAAGTATGTGAAAATAAATTTGGCTTTTGGCTCTTTTGAAATAATAAGTGAAGAAAAAATATTTTTTCAAAATTAAAAATTCAGACATCTGTATCATTAGGATTGGTTGCAAGGCCTTGAAAGAAATTTAAAGGCAAAGCATCAGTATTATACTAACCCTATACAGCTTATCTCACAACAAAATATTCTGCTCCATGCCTGAAATGTGGTTTATTACCGATCTGCCCAATTACACTTTGATTGTCATTTATACATCCTGAAATGTGTATAGAATCATGCTTTGCTTTATTTCAAGACTTTCACACTGCGTTACATAGGTTAAAAAAAGCATGCTAATAAAAGAATTCTAAGAAATTGAATCATCTGCATTAAAACGATCAATATTCATGGAAGAGTACAAACCCTGTGCTCACCCCACCCATAAGCCCTTCAGCGACACAACCAACATAAAGCCAAGCCAGATCCAAGTCCCAAAGTGCAACAGCTAAGATACTGAGGGCCCGAACTGTGTAGCCTGAGATGGGAATGAGAAGTTGTGCCTTCCTGCCCAAAGATGTAGAGAATGTTCCAAGGAAAAGCACAGCAAACACTTCAAGAACAGAGGCTGTTATGTCAAACTTCATGATGACAGAGGATGTCATACTTTGGACACGGTCTGCATCTGTGTTGGATGTTGTTGGATCTGTCTCATTCACACATGGTTCACTGCAAAAAGAAATAAAAACACTCACATATATCACAGGATGGCGTTTTATAAATAAATAATAATTTAGCATGGTAAGAGATAAAAAAGTGAAGGAAAATGGTAGGACTGGGAGAAAACTTATTATTGAAAAACATAAGATGATGAGAGGTAATGAAATAAAGGAGAAAAAAGGGAGGGGGAAGGGTGCAAGTAGGGATAAAATGGGAGAAGAAATGAGAGTACAAAAATTTTACCAAGTAATTTACTATTCTCTCTATGGCTCTCTTTCTGTCTCTGTCTGTCTGTCTCTCTCTTATTTTTTCTTTGCATCAGAACTGCAAAGTACACCCAAGTTCAAATGAAAATTTGTCTTTGATCCAAGAGTCATGATATTTTTTTTAACTTATACAATAAATGTTCATTTTTTCTTTTAGTTGCAACTCACACACAACACTTTGTATTATATCTTCCTGATAAAATAATAATGTTTAAATAAGTTTAAAATTCTTTTTTTTTTTGCCTTTCAATTTCATTCTTTTCTATCTGCACAATCATGACTACATTTTGTATAGAGTATTAAATATAAGAAAATCTAATATTGAGCATTCAACAAGATAAGCAAAAACAAAGTCAACTTTTGAAGTCTACTTTAGTCCTTGAGGATAAAATATGATAATACAATATTGACCAAAATTCTGCAGCAGAAGACGGAGAGTCTTGAGGACAAATAAAAGTCTGAGGTGTATATCTATAATGTACAGTAAGGAAAGGTATTAAAAGAAGACCCACAGGATCTAGCAAGGTAGCACTTAACATTAATCACTTTAGGTGTTAGGGATGGCTTTAAAAAAATAAATTAAATTCCTCCCAAAGAGCTGGAATGTGAAAGTTGTAAAAAAAAGTATAAAAACAAATTCTTTATTCGTTTATATTCTCAACTTACCTAGTTGTATCAAAGGTAATATTGCCAAAAACATCTTTCGCCAACCTGTTGTACAGGTAATGATTTAGTAGCAGCATCCTGTTGCGGTCAGCTAATGTGAAAACTATAATGAAAGTATTTATGAGACCAAAGGGTACCTTTTTGATGGAAGCATTCTTTACTTTAGCATTAAGCACAGTGTTTGGTGTCGGTGTTACCATTTCATCTGTTTGAGTTTCAGTGCCCTGTAGAAGTAAAAAAAAAGATAAAACTATTCTGATATCAAAGATTTAAAAAAAAACCCAACAAAACACACACTTTAAAAAAAAAAAAAAAATCAAGGTAACCTCATTTTCTCACAGCAAAATTTTCAGTTTTAATAGTTTAAAGATCAGGCTTCATGAGTGAGATATTCCTAGTCACTTTTAGAGAATATTTTGGTTAATTTGCCCTCCAGAATAATTGCCTGGCAACTATCAAGCTGATATATCTTTTCACTCGTTTTGCTAATTTTTTTTTTTGCATAAAAGCTCTCTCATCTTTGTTTAGACTTGTATTCTAAATGACTTTTGTTACTGTATTTTCAATTAAAAAAAGAAAAGATTTACTTTATAACTGATGTAAAAAAGTAAACCTTTAAAAAAACACTTTAATATTCTGCATGATCATATTAACAAAACAGCCACCGACACTTCAAAAGTAAAAAAAAAAAAAAGGATTCCCCCCACAATACAAGTGTGTTTTTTAAATATTTATTTAATTGTCCCTCCCACGCCACTTGGGATTGCTGATTGATTTACGCAATGTGTATAAATCTAGAAATAATTTGTAAATCTTGAATCTAGACCTAGATCTAGATCAGGCCTTGGTCTCGAGTAGTACTCACCCTTTCACCTCGCAGCGCCATCTCAGTTCTCCCTTCAGATCCAGGTATAAGGCCTAGATAAACTAGATCTGAATTCACGTTATTGATCTATGAATTATAAATCCGACAAAAATATAAAACGCTTTGGCCGCTGGTGATTTCGTGGTCTAGCTATCCGTATCAACTAGTCTAAGACACGTTATCCTTGTGCCATCTGTGCGATGAGTCCAACGAAATGCTCAGCACCGCTCTAAAATGAGTTATGCACTGTATCTAGAATTGCATGATGAAATTGGTGATCCCGGATCTTGAGAGTCAGACAAAAATGAACACCACGATATACATCCAAAACGTTACAGTAAAGCTAAACCCCATTTTGTTGAAATGCAGCACAAGCCTGTTTGGCAGTGTGTTGTGCGAGATGGTCTAATGAACAATTGACATGCGGCAGCAGTAAGAAGCTTATTTAGTCGTGGCCCTATGCGGCAGCATGAGGTGTGCTAGTCTGGTAGGCTATAGTGTACCAAATTGACACAATGTAAAAAAAAAAAAAAAGACACAACAAAAACTAAAACAAAGCAAAGCAAAAACGGAATAAAAGAAAAAAACTTCAAACAAAATAGGAAAACCCACGGCATACTTTGGTCCATTAAACTTTCTCTTTTTGGCCTTGGCATTAAAAGCAACCTGTGTCTCAGTATCACCCCTGTCATTGACCCTCGGGCACGAGTTAATAATAATAATAATAATAATAATAATAATAATAATAATAATAATAATAATAATAATAATAATAATAATAATAATAATAATAATAATAATAATAATAATAATAATAGTTTAAAAATGTATCAGTTTTTAATCAAACAATGTGCTAAAGCATTAAAAGTTCTTTTTTTGCGTTTATCAATCTGAATATCATATCAATGCCTCAAGGTCGGAGATGTGATCTTTGTTATTATAATTGTTTTTGTATTGTTATAAAACGGATATATTTAAAAGATATTAATAAACCAGTCGATTAATTCTTTAAGCAAAGGCTTCGAGTAATAATAATCACTCCTTGCATTTTCTGGAAATCAATTTAAAGATAACAATACGTTAAATTGTCTTCCAAATAATAATAATTTCCTTTTAAAGTTCGAGATATCGAAAAGGTGCTGGTAGTAAGTTATTCATTTTATAAACTTTAAGTTACTGAAACAATAGCATTAGGAGCTTAATTTACCTAATCTTTAATTTACAGGAAAAAAATCCTTTCTGTGTATCTGAAAGAAATAAATCTTTTTTTTTTCGATGGGCAAATCAATTTGAAAACAACTAGATTGACTGATTGGTGTTTTTTTATGCTTAGAGCCCTTTATTACACACGCATACCGACACAGACACACTAAAACGCCTCAGTGATCCCGTCCTCCCACAAACCCGAAACGATATTATGCTCTTTAGAAACATTCATAATAATTGTTATTATGTTCTTCGATAGTCGATCCTTAAAAAAAATCACGAATTTTGAAACGTGATCATTTAAAAATGAAACTAAATACATATATAAAACGAACTCCGTTTCCATCTTCTATCAGTTGCTTGTCGGCAGAACCTGTCCTCTTCAATCATCGTAACTATGATTCAAGACTTTCGCTGTACTGGTACATTCTTTTATTCACATTTGGTTCAAATGTGTTGGCTACCATTGTTTTCGTTCATAGATATCGAAACTTAGAACAAAACATTTGAAGGATATTAAGTAATGAACATGGCATGAAACTAAGATAGTTCTTATGATAATAAAATATAATTTTTTAACTTAAGTAAAAAAGGACATTTCTTTAATCAAGTACATTGTGTACTTTTTTCCAAACTCAGGTTTCCTGCTTCAGAATCATTAGAGCTCGTCAAGGAACGTTTATCAATTTTCTACATGAGAAAAAAAAATAGAAGAAAAGATTCTAATCCTCACTATTTGGCCAAAAGAGTTAAGAAAAAGGAGAAATCACAACTCAAGACCGTTACCGGGATACTAATAAAATGATTGTGTAATAGCCTACATAATTGCGATACATTAATACCCATGAAAATTCTGCTTACGATCGTCTGTTTTGTTTTTCATAATCTTTGACTGGTGATTCTCGTCAATATAAAAATTCACTCAGATGTTTTTCGAACAAAGGTAAAAAAAAAGTTTAGATTTTCAAAATCGAATTACAAATTTTTTTTTTTTTACATTTTTTTTGTTATATTTTGAAAAATGAAAAACTCATGATAACTGATTAAAATTTAAATTTATCCGAAAAACAAACAAACGAAACAAAACAAAAACCGAGCAAACAAAAAACAATTTGTATGTTTTTTTTTACAAACTTGTTTCCTGCCAAATTAAATTATAAAAAAAACAAGCAAACAAACAAACAAACAAAAAAAAACCAAAAAACAAACAAAAACAAAACAAAAAATCACACAAAAAACAAACAAAACAAAAACAAAACAAAAATTACTGATGAAATTTAATGTCGTTTTGAAAAAAGAAACAATGCTTCCTGAAAAAAAAAGCAACAAAAAACGTCACAAAGTTTTTAAAAGAAAAGTAGATCATACAATATGCATAACGAAATCGTGCTAGGTTTACTGTTTGCTTATTTAGCATCAGATGTGACCTTTTTTTTTTTTTTTTCAAATTAGGTCATAATTAGCAATGCTTGAAGCTAACAACTTTTGGTCCTGGATGGTGTAACCCCATCTCCTCTCTACTTTATATAAGTAATCTTTTGACACTAGGATTTTTTATCTAAGATTTTCTCAAGAGGTTTGAGTACCAATTTGTTTTTTTAAACAAAATCTGTTTTGCTCTTGTCTATATAAGCATGGACATTTCTTTATACCTAAAGTATTTTTTGCAGTACTGTCATTAAAATAACATTAATAATTGATACTGCTATATTATATTCTTGCAATGGAGCAAACGTCTAATTTATAATTCAAATTACCACAAAGGCCATTTGACGCTTTATGCAGAATAGGAATCAATTACCGGTACAGATGTTTCTTAAGATTATTCTAGCCTTGCAATGTATAAAGCAATCAATTGGTCAGATCTGCGTGACCTGAAGCACACCAAATAAAGCAATGTTCCCCTCTTAATCTTTATTAATTGAGGCAATGTGAGCTACTCGTTAAAATAATGTATCCTGAGATTTCGCATTTTTTTACAAATTGTTTTCGCACAAGTCATGAAATTGCTTTAGGTTAAGTGAAAAAGAAACTTTTTACTATGGTTTTTATAATAATGTTAATATTTGTAAAAGTTATTCATGTTTCTTTTTGCGAAATCGAACTGTTCTCTTTTTTACCACCAGCCTCAAAACTTTCCATTACTTTGACTGCATTAAACCGCATAAACTTATAAAAAGAAAACTAAGATTATGTGAGGCTAAATTGACACATGCCCTACTTTTACTTTTGCAGGAGATTAAGGTCTGTTTGATAAACTCTCTCCTTCTTTTGGAGATTAATCTGAGAAATCCTGAGAAAAGCTTCATGTCTTAGACTCCCTGAGAACTTAACAGTGGATTCAACACTATAAAAAAAAAAGAAAGAAAAACGGAGAAAGAATTTCAAAATGAAAACAAAGTAACACAGTTTCGTGAAATAGCATGCCCTTTGATTTTTATTCATTTCATTGTCTTTATAAATTTACAATTCAAAGTTGTTCAAGGATCCATCCCCGCTTCTTACCTGAAACAAAAATTTCGATTCTATTTTATGCATTTAGATATAAATTCCTACTCTAAAAGGTTTCTTACTGTTGTTTTTTAAGTCTAACTTTTTTGCAAAACTAATATTGCTTCTTTGAATTTTTAGTATCTCTTTTTCCACTGCTATAAACTTTTTAAGAATTTAGTCTTTATATTATGAGGAATTATAAGAACAAGTTAATATGTATGAAGTGCAGTTTGATAGGGCGTGAGTTTTTTGAGGAAAGCACGTTCAGAGAATCACAATAGATTATTAACTTAACAAATCTAGTGGCCAAACAGATTGATAAGCATAACTATGGAAATATTAAAGTATTACTATCAGTTTTGTTGCTATTGCTGAAAAATGTTTTACTTCAATATATTCTAACAGAGTTGGCAAGACGGGAGAAGCTACCTAGTTTATTAAAACCAGATCTTCTAACAAGATCAAGCAATATAACATTCGGGAAATATCAACTAAGTGTTCAAAAACCTTTCCCCTACCGTACTTAACCAGATCATGACCGAATAAGGCCAATTAGCCTACATTAGTCCATTATGCACCTAGCTATAAATTCTTTATGCGTGTTATTAAATTTTGATTTTCTAGCAAATAAACCTGTATATTGACGGACACTTCATGTTTTTAGCTGTGAAATATCCAGGATTTCCCCAGAAATGTGCGCTGTAACAGACACATTTCTCGTATTCAGAAAAGAAAACAGGTTCTCTTTTGTGTTGTTCTTTTCTACAGCTCAATGGCCAACTGAAAAATAAAGGTTAGGGCTCAAACAGTTTTTAATTTCAAACTTGATAAACGCCACGTTTTACTTAAGTTTTACATCGGCACATGGACGCATACTGAGTGTTACTTGCACAAAACAAAACCACCACGTCATGCTAACTAACACTTACACGATCACAATGTTTTTTTTTAAGTTCCGTGATCAAAACAGAAAAAAAGAATTAGATATTGATAATGTAAATCTGATAAAATTAGAGTTGTATCAAAGAACCAAATAATGAACATACGTGGAAAAATATCATATAAACAAGTTTCAGAATTTCCGTAAAAGATTACTACCTGATTATCATCATGATTGTTATTCTTTTTAAAAAGCCAAAGAAAAAAAAGTAGCATTATTTCATGCATTGACTCAAAAACAAAGAAAACTGAAAATAATAATTGTCAAAATTATGGATATCTTTTCAGAGTTTAGCATTAACTATTTTCATGCATAGACTTTTATTTTCTTTAAAATCCAACAGGCATGTTTCCTTCGTATTGAACTCTCTTTTTTTGGGTGTGTGTGTGTGTGTGTATGTAAATCAGGCATTACAATAATTGAAAACCGGATTATTGTTTATTTTTTTCCGTATACGATTACTTGCTGAATTAAAGCGAATTTAAAAATCTCAAAGAACCTAATGGTTATTTCAATTTCTCAAAACAGATTTATGGTACATAGTGATCCATTCCTGTTTCAAAAATTTATAGCTTCTTCGAACTTAAAGCAGCATTTAACTTCCAAAAGAAAAAAACAAACAAAAACAAAACAGCACTCGAAAACGTTTTAAACAACCACAATCTCATATGGTTAATTGTCCAAAGGATAATTATTTTCATCTATTCTATGAAAATATGGAACCCAGTGACTGTCGCCACAACCCAAACCGAGGTCACACTATGGATCAGTTATCGACTCTTGACTTTCCATAAGTGAGATTCGCATAAAAAGTGAGCAAAAGACAAATTACCCATTTTTTATAATAACATATATAGATTTTGCCTTCTACGGAAGCTTTGAACTGTCTTTTTTTCATGATGAATTTAAGTCAAAATGATCAAATCTATTCGTATTGCTAATAGAACGAAAAACGAATTAATAAAAAATACCAGGGAATAGGGAGTTAAAAAAGACCGGATATCAATATTTCCTTTCTTTATTGAGGGAGTGAGTGTGAAACAATTATGTGAGCAATAAAACAGAGTCCAAAACATAACCAGACATTTGTTTCAACATCAACACGAATCACATGGAAATTAAAGAATCTATCACATCCGTAACTGAGCAAACAATTAAAATAAGAATTGGAAAATGAAAAAGTGTACTCTGTGAGGCAAATGGAGAAGGAGGAATAGATGGATGATAATAAAATCAATTAAGAACATTCAAATGTCATCCACCTCTGATTTTATTGCTAACTTTACCATTATGTATATCTATTGGTTCAAAATTAAAAAAAAAGTATTTCGAATTTTTGTTCGGCATCAGTCAAATACATTATATTGCCCAGCACTCAGGCTGAATTAGGGAAACAAAATGTTGGCTCGTATAAAGCCTGCATCCTATTCTTTTGCAGCATCTTTGGCTCTTTCAGAAGCAATGCAAATGATAATTTTTCGTCAAAATGAAAATAAAGAATACACTTTTTTGCACTGCTAAAACAAATAACCATGAAAATACTGCATCTATAATGTTGTGATAAATTGTTTATGTATGATAGTCACAATTTTTATTTGTCCACGAAACTTCCTAATAACATTTTATTGTCAACACCTCTTTTAATTTTTTTTTTTTTCAGTTTGCCAGGAACGGGACGCAGTCCAGAAGGTTTGCGTCAACCGTGAAGCACACAGCTTGTGCGCACTGGCCCGGCAAAGGTGTGTTATGCCACTCACTCTTGTACCACACCGCTCTCGTGCGCCCTACGGACAAGGTACAGCTTCTCATGGCGATTCTTGTCTGAAAGGAATCAACAAAAATTTGAGTTATACACGAGGCTGCACGTAGTACTCCAAATTTCGTTTCATGTCAAACTGCTAACTCGTATTCTGCTGGTTTGAAAGGATATTTATAAACACATTATTTGCAACATTTCCTTATATAGATACTGTAGTGCCGGAGCTTTTAATTAAAGTGAGCACTGAATTTCAGAATGAATTAAACAAAAAAACACATCATCAAGCTACAGAGGAGATGATGTTACCAATTTGAAAGTGAGGAACAAAATCACTCAGACAAACATAAAAATCTCTTAACCTCTATAAAACAGCGCAAGTAAGAAAAACAGGGTGAACGGGATTTTTAAGTAAAATTATGATCAAATTTCCAGATATGACTGGGCCCATTAAAGGGAGAGGCAGACAAAAGAAGAGATACGATGAGTTTGATGAGGTCCTTTGCAAAGCTAAAAACAGACAACGATCAGATGGAAAATTCCTCTCAACAACTTCGGTTTCACAACAAAGGGATACATAAGTGGATGAGTAAATATGTGTTGTTTTATTTGAAAATAATAACTGTAATTATAACTGTAAAGCAGTAACTTTCATTGCGAGTGCCGTGCCACTTTTCTTTTCTTTTTCCATGTTTTGCCTCCTCCCTCTCTGCTGCCCTTTTTTTCTTCTTCTCTTCTTCCCCTTCCTATTCTCTTCTTCTTTCCCTTCTCCTTCTTCCCCCTTTATTCTTCTTTTGCTACTGCCACCGGAAAAATAATGCTGCTACAATCTTTGCTAACACTTCTCGCCCCAGTCTCATTGTACTCCTACTGTTTCTACTCCTACTGTATAATGCTACAGATGGCCCGATAACTACCGCATCTCACCTGCTGGCTGATTTGCGTAGGGCGGAGTCTTTGTGCCGTGAAGCACCAGCGTCCACTCCTTGAAGAGTCCCCGCTCGATGTTCGTCTTCATGCCGAGGATCGGCTCCATGATGATATCCAGGGTCCACACTCCACGGGACATCTCAGCCCAGGTATGAGTCGTCATGAAAGGCCAGCGGTTGAAACCGTTCTTGTCGTCATCGTCATTGGGCCGTTGGCTCAGGATCATAGATCTGATTCAATGATAATTGATTCAAGTCATGAGTGTCACTATACTTTGAATGGATTAAAAAAAAATCTAAGAGCATTGATTGTGGGAGTACAAAACTAAGGATTAGTTGAGAGACAAGAGTTTCCATTAAAATGCATTAATATTTAGAGGTAATGGATTAGATTCACTGAAATTGACTGAGTCATTAAAGCGTTGATATCTTTATTAACAAAAGTACTTAATAAGTGACGCATTATAATGTTATTAGATCATAGGTTGTGTGACTGTGTTAAATAGTTAGATTTCTTAATTATATGAATATATATTTTTTTGGGTTCGCATTTAGCCCTTGGAAAGCGTTACAAATTTCATAAGGAGAGATCAGCATGGAGTTACATCAGATAATCCAACCTAACTTCAGAAATAAATCAATGACTAGAGTGTCACTGATGTTTACATAGGTATAGGCGAAGTTACAATATTTTTAAACTGCAAATGATGACCTCTAAGAAGTGAAAGCAAAGAAAAACTTTTTAGCATTATTGATCGAGGTATTTCAGAGTTAATCAGATTTGTTTTTGACATCTCTATCATTGCAAACAAAAACAAGGCACTTAGGAGAGGCAGGAAAATAATGCAAATAATCTTTATTTTTTAAAGGCTGATGGTGACACTTTGTAATCATCATCCAAACCAAAAAATGGTACCAGGCAGCCATGAAATCAGCAGGAACCAGTTATCAAATAGAGGAAAAAGGAGACTCTTTAATGAGGCGAAGGAAGACCAACCTAGTCATCGTAACTGCTTTAAATTCATTTGCTAAATGGACAGCCAACATACGTGGTTCCCATCGGCGATGTTAGGTACATGGTGACACAGCCGCGATATGTGGAGCGCAGGGTGACAAAGGCTTGTACATGTTCCAGATAGTTGACCTCGTTCTCAGTACCAAAACAGCCGTCAGTTTCAATAACCATGCGCAGAGGTTTGCCGAACGTGAACTCCCTGTAAATGAAAAAAAGAAAAAAAATGACAAAATGAAATACATTCTTTTGAAATTAAAAGTCTTATAGTGTGTTAGATACAAACCAATGTAATGGTTTCAAACATACCCAGAGTCTACTATCATAGGTTGAAAGAGTTTTGCTTTAATTATATGAAAAAAATTAGATATGTATTCAACAGCGAAGACATCGACAAAAAGCCATAAGCAGAAACATAGCAAAAGTAACAGCCACAGCAGCAGCAGCAGCAGGGATATAAACAAATAATAGTAACTCAATAAATGGAGCAGTGACTCACTGATCGTCAGAAACGCTGCCAGCTTTACAGTGGAATCTCTCGGGCAGCCCTTTCCACTGACTGGCCAAGTCGACCATGCTGGCTGCATCCAGGACACCGTAGCCGAACAGATGGTTGAACAGCAGGTGAGCACCGTTCAGCTTCCACTTGTGGATGCGGTTCGAATCATACAAGCTATTCCGCTTGGAGGTGAGAACTGTCAGGTGCTGCATGTCGCGCCAGGTGAGGTTACGGCTGGGGTAGAAAGAAACAAAAATGGATTCAATTTTACTTTTAGCTGTTAGTTTATATTGAAAGTTTTGCAAAAAAAACAAAACAAAACAAAACAAAACAAAACAAAACAAAACAAGAATTGATATCTTAAACATAAAATTCTTCTTGAAAAAGTTTTTCATTTTCGTTTGCCGTTTTGCAATGTACAAAGTGGAAAGAAAATTAAAAAAAAAACAAAAACAAACTTATATTGGTAAAAAATATTAAACAGGAAAAGCAAACAAACAAACAAAAAACAAATAAAAAACCCCTAAAAAAACACAAAAAACAACAACAACAACAAAAACCAACAACAAAAAACAGCTTTTCTCTGATGTTAAATATTCAATAACATTCGAAGAATAGTTTCATTTTTTTTGGCTCTGAAATAAAATAAAATTCACAAACACTTGATAATGGAAAAAGGTTTATCTCAAGATCTGATTTGTAAGCAAATCCATGCACACTAAAAAAAAATAATTTCAGGATCTTCTTCTTTTTTACAGTTATTCTTAGATCGAGTAAATGAGAGGTTAAAAGGGCAAATGTTTGATAATATCGAAACTGCGGCAAACCATTTGGAGGCTATAGAGTATATAGGGTGTAAATAAAATCATTTTTTTAAAGTGTTCTGCACAAACATGCACTCTTAATTGATTTATGCTAGGTGCTTCTTGCAGGTTTAAAATATATAGTGGCCGAATAAATTTGACGGCACACCCTTGAATCTCAGAGATGGGGGAAAAGACCTTCAAAGGGTGGCAATTAATTCTTTACATAATTGACCAGCACTAAATACGGCTTGAAGTTTTACTCACTTGGCTTCCAAAGCAAGGGCAAAAACTCCTGCGGCCTCAGGTGCTGCAGCAGAGGTTCCAGAGTGACTTGCCGTGCAGTTGTTATACAGGTCTGTAGTTGCCTGGAAGAAAAAAAAAAGTTCTGTTGATTAGATATATTGTCAAAAGAACAATTTCTAAACCAACTGATCACTGTCTAGTTCCTTTACTCGACGAGTTGAAAACTCAAGCTCAGAAAGAGGCAATGACTGTGATGTTTATTCGATTTCTGGCCTTGACACAGCTCGATAACATACATACGAGTGTCAGCAGACATGCTTGAGATTCAGATTTTACCATACGTTTATTCGCTATACACTGTCATTGGCCATCTCTTAATGCCTTAAATGATAGCATGAAAATAAAGAGAGAGAGAGAGAGAGAGAGAGAGAGAGAGAGAGAGAGAGAGAGAGAGAGAGAGAGAGAGAGAGAGAGAGAGAGAGAGAGAGAGAGAGAGCGAGAGAGAGAGAGCGAGAGAGGGAGAATGAGAGAGTGAGAGAGAGAAAGAGAGAGAGAAGAAAGAGAGAAAAGGGAAAGAGATGGAGAGAGAGAGGGAGAAAGAGAAACGGAAATAGGGGTAGAGAAACAGAGAGAATGAAAGGCAGTGAGAGAGAAATATGAACAGAGAAAAAGGTGGAAAAGTGAGAGAGCAACAGCGAAAAAGGTGCGCTACTTGGATTGAAATCCTGTAGAAAATCCTTGTAACTCAAACATTTTTTTCCAGGGATTAATTGCTGACTTCAATACACAATATCGTATTACCAGCATTGAAAGTCTGGTTTTGGTCTGTAAGTCATTTGTCTGAGATGAAAAATTCAACGTTCAAAAAACCCCGAAAAAATCATCACAGAAAGGTTACCCACAAACATGACATTAGAAGAGTATTAGAAAGGGATTTAACTCAACCTTACACAGATCGAACTCTTAACCCATTGAGTACTTGAATCAAAGAAAAAGCGACTTCTGAGAAGAAACGTATGATTATATTCATAGATTTTCATTAAGGGCCATCATTCATTACCTAAATGGACATATGTCCTTGAACACCATAGCTGTTACAGTTAGTGTGTAACCGAGGGAAAAAAAAACCAGTTCAAGGCTTCACTTTTACGGTAGTGCTATCCAGAATCAATTGAAACATTGTAAATGTAAAATGATAAAATAAAAAAAAAATTATTATTCTGTCTTGATTTCGCCGGAGGCAAAGATGGTTACCAGTGGATCTAACAACGCTGAGATAGCTGAGACAAATCAACAGCACTTTTCTGAAAAGGTTCTCGTTATAAAGAAAGTCAAAATAATTGATATATTTCTTTTTGGAAAAAAATATAATATGAGTCAAGTTGTGGAAATAATTATAGTGTAAAGTGAAATATAAAAAAAAAGACCTATGAAATGTTAAAAACCAAAATAGCCTTTACTCTTTGACAGGGTTGAAAGCTTCTCAGACTAATATACTAATGTAATCCAATAAATATTTATTCTTTTTGATTTTACTAGAACTGATTTAATCGGATCACATTAAGTCAATTATAGTATTAAACTACAAAAATACTACCTCAGAGAACGAAAAAAATGCTTCTTGCCATCAAAGATTAAGTTAAAAGGCAATTTTTAGCGATGTGGGCAGCGCAAATGTGAGTAGCTTTAAATTATGACGTTTGCAGGCATATTCCTCGATATTTTGACGGTGTAGTGTTGATATGTTCGAATAATCACTGACCCAGTTTTAGGGAAATTGTACAGGAATTGTTGTATGGATAAATTTGAAAACATGAACTTTAGAAAACGAGGATGTTGCCTAAACCCATATTACATAGTTATACTCAGCGAACGAAATCAAATTGAAATCTTCCAAATCTAATTTTTAAACTACAAGGCGTTTCTAGGTATAAACTGAAGCTAAAATAAATTACAAAACAACATCCCAGTAATATTGTTGCACAAAATTTCGAAGCTAATGTATATTCAGTATTTTTGACTAAATATTGAAAAGTCAAAAGTCAACACAGAATGTCTAACGAACACCCAAATAAAATCTAAAACCTCTACTGTGACCCAGAGTCATTCAAGTGCAATGGTAATTTCCTCTAAGCTGAGACTTCCGAACTCCGAAAGAGATTCCTGGTTTCTAATCACCTTTAGGCTATACATAAAAATCTCTAGGGAGTCTAATCAAACATTCGACCACTATACTGATGCTCCTGGAGGGGATGTTTTAACATTCTCAGACCTGACGGGCCTTTGAAAAGTATTAAGGTGGAGAGATAGAAATAAAGGCAAGTTAATAAACAAATAAAATCGAAGATGTTTATTCTTTTTGAAAAGAGATGCAAACATGGATTTCGTACCCATTGAAAAAACTTATGCAATCTTTGGTGTCGTACGCGCTAAGTAAATAGAATTTTTAAAGTACAAATGTGTACATCTTGCTCAGAATTTGAGATTCTCATGCCTCCCCATCCTCAAAAATAAAAAAAAAACCTGAACAATAATGACTACTACTAACTACTACTACTACTACTACTACTACTACTACTACTACTACTACTACTACTACTACTACTACTACTACTACTACTACTACTACTACTACTACTACTACTACTACCACTACTACAGCTACTACTAGTGCACCTACTACTGCTGCTACTATCACTACTATTACTACTACTACTACTACTACTACTACTACTATTACTACTACTACTGCTGCTGCTGCTGCTAATACTACTACTTCTACTACCACCACTCCTACTCCGATTACTACTACCACAACCCCTTCTATTACTACTACTACTACTACTACTACTACTACTACTACTACTACTACTACTACTACTACTACTAACTACTTCTACCACTACTACTGCTGCTACTGCTACTGCTACTACTACTACTACTACTACTACTACTACTACTACTACTACTACTACTACTACTACTACTACTACTACTACTACTACTACTACTACTACTTATATTTAGTAATATAGAAACACTAGAGAAATGGAAGGAGAAAAACACAGGTCCAAAACATCTTCGAAGACCGATGAGTGGATCTTCAAAAGTTTCATCCTGTGAATTTTGGATTTAGAAAACGGCAAACGAAACTTTGTTCGATGAAAAATTGGAGGTAAATATGGAAGAGCCGCAAAGAACAGTTAACATCAAGAAAAAAATCGACAACGTTGTCTCGGAAGTAACCAAGAAAGAAGTAAAAGATGTGTAAAAAAAACAACCCAAAGCAACCAAACAAAGAGAAAAAAAAACACAACGGCAAAAAAATTCTGTGGATAGGTCTGACAACAATAAGCAAGAAATGCAAAATTTTGAAAAGAAAATTAAACACATGTAGAACGGTTGCATTGATTTCTTTTGTGTAAAATTCCACGTTAAAGACAAAGTAAGCCTCCACATGGACGATTAAGGGTTTTGACCTAGGTCACCCTTAAGGAGCTCACATGACCTTTGTTCTCTCTGGTGAGACAGTGATAAATCTTAGCGGCTCACGGTGCTAAGCCAAAATGATGGTCGCATGAGACAGGCTCACCCGCGTCAGGTTAAACACAAAATAGGGAAAAAAGAAAAACCGCTAGGGCTCTTAAGAAACCAACAGAAGATCGATACACTAAGAAATCCCTATTATTCTGAATTGAACAAAAAAAGCATCTTACAGCAAACCCCTCTTAGCCCTTGAACGTGGTTGGAAAGTAGCGGGCGAAAAAAGGTTTTAGCTCTAACGGTAGATCGATCAAATGCTTAAGAGCCATTGACAGCGCAGAAAAGTGGCCGCCCATCTTCGCAGAACATCGCTGTTCATCTGTAAACGACGGCGATAACGACTTATCAATGGTCCCCGTCCCGAGGAGTTATCGTTTTTTTCCGGATCTTAGCTGTTAGAGCTTAGATGGCCATTTCTGTCTTAACGATGGAATGAGTAAAAAATGACTTAAAAAGAAGAGAAACGAGGCACACACTGATTTGATGTTCTCTCTGAACTATGGAAAACTTCTGTTTCAATCAAACTTTTTTTTCCTTTGTTTTTTGACACATGAAATTCAAACTTCAATTCTGTTTTAAATCTTCACTTTTTTCCAGTATTCATCTTATGTATTCTCAAACTGAAACGCGTTAAAAAAGTCCAAATAACTCCGGAATAGCGCGGAAACATTCTCAGTACATAGTTTTAGGCAAATGGAATTTGTGATTATCTTAAATATATGCGTGTTTCTGTATTGCGCTTCTCCACTATATACTTCGTGCACAATATATTTTACATCGTACATTCTGACAATGCTCTGTAACATCACCGTTGCCAATTCCGCTGATCTTGTTGTGCCCATCCCATCTTAGATTCCAAACTTTTGACAGTGCTTAGAAGTTTTTCATAGGATTATATAGGAATTACTCTCATGGATTACCACTAGAAGATATCCCTGCCGTACGCCATCTCAACAATATATAACGCCGATTGTAACTTATTTATAATCCAAGGTGACTTCAGAATAGATACAGGTTTACTTACCACGCCAGCATCGCGGGAGTTGCTCTTTCCGTTACTGAAAGTGGAAGCCAGAGTGGAGGAGCAAGACTCGTCGTATCCTGCCGTCTGACCGTCATTGGTAGCTGAGTTGATGCTGATGGTCCACATACTGGCGGCGTAGCCATCACAGTTACAATCGTCGTTGGGGCCACCGTCACCTGATGCCCACACATACACATTACCGAGGCCCTTGCGTCCCTGTAGTTAATAATTGTGATAAGTTTAATGCTTGAAGAAGAGATGATGATGTAAAATAAAGAAAATAAAGAAGAAGAGGGGAAAGAATAAAGGAGACAAGCAAACAAGAGAAGGAAGAGGGAGAGGAAACAGAAACAGAGGCGCTGATTACCCAAATAACGAATATTTAGTTCATCAGAGCTTGAACAAAACTCAAAGATTCAAGATAAGATGATCAATCGGATTAAACCTTTCAAAAAGATAAGTTTGTGAGTGAGTTTCTAGATGTAGAATGAAAAAAAAAACAACAACTGAATAATTAGGAGAGAATAAGATTTTATCGCACGGATCTCGTAGAATCTTCCAGGTTAGGTCTGCTTATCTTGGTTGTGTGAAAATTGATTTACCGGTATTCTGAATCAGGATCTGTCTATTTCTCCATAGATCTGTTGAATATTGTAGCAATTTACCTGCTCAAACCTAGACTTGTAAGCACGAAATAAGTGATTCACATTACGAACCAGGAAAAAGGGTAAGAATAGATATCCTTGGATGTTGGTGATGTTTCGACCAAGTGCAAATATACGCGCTCCTAAGCTCAGTCAGATCAGCATTATATTCATAATTCTTTCTGTGCCAAATTTCACCGGGTATTAGAAAGCACGTTTACTTGATAGATTCATCTTTTCCCAGAACGCTACGGTTAGCTACATTTATAATCCCTCTGGAAAAACATAACAAGCGGAATACCTTGTACTCGTTTCGAAAATAACTGCCTTAAAATCGGTTTAAAAAAATAATAATAAAGAAGCGGCCGAATTTTCGGAGCTTTTTTTCCATTTTTTCAAAACCTAATTTTTGGTTGAACGAAACAAAGAAATAAAAAAAAAAGAAAAAAAAAAACCCCCCCCCCCCCCCAAAAAAAAAAAAAAAAAAAAAAAAAAAAAAAAAAAAAAAAAACAACAAAAAACAAAAAAAAAACAAAACAAAAAAAAAGAAAACACAAAAAAACAAAACAAAACAAAAACGAAACAACAACAACAACAACAACAACAACAACAACAACAACAACAAGAATAACAACAACAAAAAACGTTCACAGATTTAAACTTCAGTCGTAATTAAATTTCCATAAACAAGTAGCTCCACTTTATATGGTTATCTAGTTCTAAGTGCAACTGATTTCCAAGTTCGTCTTGTAATAATAGCTAATGCCAATGCGCTTCATCTTAATTGTGGCATAACTGCTGTTCAAGCCTATTTCTTGTTCATCCTAACCGATGCTTTTTAGTGTTCAACTTAATCAGATAAAATGTTGACAATTTTATATACACACAGATTACATGAGCAACTTTGTTCGATTAATTTCAACGGTTCTTTCAATTTTGTCTGCTAATTCCGTTAAATTCACTAATAAATCTGAGAGGATATTGGACAAGATCCCTGAAAATAACCGAAATACTTCTTTAATTTTGAAACCTTCGCGTTATTTCTAGATGTTAGATGCATGTGTGCGAAACCTTAGTATCTAAAATGGTGCAAACGTTCTTGCACTATAGCGCTAAAATTGCGATGTATGACAAAGTAAACAGTAATCTTTTACAAGCACAGAAACTCTAATCAGTGCAAAAAGTATTTTGTCAGTCATTTTGAGAGGATTAGGTGACTGAATTAGGGAAGATATTAGACAATAAACAAATCTAGAAAGATATAGAGTAAATGTCCATGTCTTTTATTGTTTTAGCCTTGACGTCACTTCGGCTCAAACATTTGTTATTGACTCTGTGAAAGCAGCATTAGATACTACATCAAAAGTATGATTGTGCCGTGTGCACATGGATAATAGTGTTTGTTAACTTTTCCCAACTAAATGTGAAATGCGACATCTTTACTTCAGGAACAAAGTATTCAAAATTTAAATTACTTATCAAGTATAAATTCATATACTAAAAAAAGTGGATATAGCAAAACTAGGTAAATCAGAATATTACGCAAACAGCAGAATCTATTTTCGCAAAATAGAACACTTCAGCATTCACCGTCCTATTAACAAGCGGGGAGGAATATTTTATAGAAAAGCCTGCCAGGGCTGAGCACCTTGATTGCCACATAGGAAGTTGGAGACTGATAAAGGTTTCTTGCTGATAAGGAATCTTGTGTAGACGAGTGTCATTCTCTAGTGGATTTCGACACCTCGCTCCCGAGACCTCTTGAAAAACTGTCAGTTGTTGGGATATGTTATTATATTGAGATGTGACTGTCTTTATGTAAAGAAGTAAGCTCACATTTCTCATGTGTGGCAGTTACACACCACCACAGGATAGCAAAAACTACACACACACACACACCGCTCATCTAGAACACGTCATAGCGGGCTGTCAATATAACTAGTCGTCTGAACAACTTGCTATTTCTGTCACATTGTTAATATTCTTTCTGCCCCCCCCCCCCACTCTAATTATTTGCTTATTTAATTCTCTCAGCAACAGTTGGTCACAAGCATGAACAGTTGAAGTGGACCGCACTTATAGAAAAACTAATCAAATGAGACAGAATTTAAAATAGGTAGATTTGCATACGTTAATGTGCTTTTGAAGACTAGGATCTGTGTGTAGAGAACGTCCTGTAGTTAATGACAGGAGAACTTTGAATGGATCTGATAATAAAATAAAGCCATCTCACCAAAAAATTCTATTGAAGAATTGACGAAACCAATATTGGTTAAGCCTGTTACAAGGATAAATTAACAATTATACGTAGTTAAATCGAACACTTAGAAACTATGTGAGTCACCGGGTTATGCTAATAAACGCACAACAACCAGAAGAGTGTATATAAAGGTAGCTAAAAAAAAAACCAACATGTCGTTCCTTTTCATCATTCAAATTTGATAGGTGTGCGAGCATGTTGCCAGCAGCAAGAGGCGTCCCTGACAGCCCATCAATAAGGATCTCTGTCGTCCGCCATACATCCGGTCTCTCTGATGCTGATGTTCTGTCTCTCTGAAATATTCTCTCTCTGACTCTTAGCTTTGACGGCCTCTGCCAAAAAACTCTTATTTATATTTTTTTTTTCAGTCTGAAATCTCTTTTCTCAGGAATTTCATGTCTTTTTATATGACAAAAAATTTCATGTCGCTAGGATGACATAAGCAAGTCAATTTCCCTCAATTTTCAATTTTTTTTTTTTTTCTTAAAATGGAGAAATTTTTTCAGTTCTCTCTGTCATTGGCAGCCTTGTTATTTACTCCGTAGCACTTGAACTGAAAAGCAATTTTGCAATTCTTTTGATGATTGTTCATGATTCGCACGCCACTTCCTCCCCCCCTCCACGCCCCCCCCCCCAAAAAAAAAAAAAAGGGGGCGGGGTGGGGGGGGGGCGGGAATGGTGGCATTCGGAATAGAAGAGTGCAGGGGAAATCTTGTTCGCGTTTCTTTCCGAACCTTGCCAATCTTTTTCTATTTGTCTCAACTTTTTAAAAACCATAATAAGTTACCTTTTTATTTATTTCTTTTTACCAATTCGCTGGTGATAATGGACCCTTAACTGTTCACCACTCCGATTGTTTCGTTCTCTTTTGTTTCTCCGCCTGTTTTGACGTTAAAAACTTATCATGTACGTCTTTTAGCTAGGCCATCAGACTGATTTTTTCACAAGTTTTTCCCATATCTTCCAGGGCTGGTGGAATTTATAGCAGGGTAATATATCATCTGCATACTTCAGTTTAGGAAATTTTTATAGCCTCCTTTCCCAAGCCGAGAAATCGCTGTGTTCATCGCTGTGGATCATCTTTTCCCTCATACATATTCTCTGCACTTATTTTAGAAATAAAATGGCAGCTGGGTAGTCGTATTATAAGCCAGGAACCGGGATTTAAGCACTACTAACAGCACTGTTAACCCTCTCTAAATACTGTAATATCTCTTGCGCAATGCTAACCCTCTCTAGAGTAATTCTAACCCTCTCTAGACCACTGTTAAACATCTTTAGAGCATTGTTAACCCTATCTAGATCAATGTTAACCATCTCTAGAGCACGGACAAAGGAATAATCTGCTCTGACCGACGATGCTCCCTTCAAGACCGGTCTTTCACACAAAAATATTTCTGAATCCTTACTTTGATAATACAACATAATGTCCCAGTCACTTTCCCCCAAAAAAAAATCTGTATAGGTACCAATTTTTTTTTGTCTTGATAAAAGTTCCCCCAAAGGCTTTAAAAACTTAGTTTGTGATCACCGTATACATAACCTCATCTTCCTAACATGATCTTTCATTAAAATCGTGTTAGTAAAAAAAATTACTTTGACCAAATTTTACTTAAGAACACGTTTGGAAGGGGAAAAAAAGCACCAAAAGAAAAACGTGTAGCGGAAACCATATACATGTATTTATGACCACAACTTCTTCACCCAGAGCAACCAAGCAAGTTGCGTGATTCGGGGAACAAATATTTGTTGATTCATGTATAATCTTTTAAAAAAAATATGTCTGTTAAAGATATTAACCAATTATAAGAATGGTAGTATAATCGAACTGTGAGTTAGATTCTAGTTGTGCCTGCAGGTGCAAGAAAAAAAAAATAACCTGACCCAAACTAAAGCAGTTACTACAAAAGAAAACGAACAAAAAACACACAAGTAAAGCAACAACAATTAAAAAGACCAAAAAAAAACCCCATCTTGTACGATGCACAGACAGCTAAACGAGTTATTGAAGTATTTAGTAAAACTTATCAAGATACTTCCGACACAAAAAAGCTGTGTCAAGAATGTGAGTAAAATCTGGATGGTCGTGTATGGCCTGTGTAATCTTATGGACTTTAATATTATCTTTTACGTGTTAAATACTCGTTTTCGAAGTTAATATCGTCTGAGTCAGATAACGAATGAGAGAGAATGGAGAGAGAATGAGAGACAGAAAGAGAGAGAGAGAGAGAGAGAGAGAGAGAGAGAGAGAAAGAGAGAGAGAAATGGAGAGAGAGGGAAGAGCAGAAAAAAAAGGGGTGGGGGGGTGGGAGGAAGAGAAGGGTAATGAAAGAATGAAAAAAAGATAAGAAGATAAAAGAGGATAAAAGAAATGTAGAGAGATACGTGGCTAAGTAAGACAAACCGGGGGCGACAAAACGTGACCTGAAAGAGCTTTAACAAAAGAACTTGATGAACACTATTTGCAAAGGTCAGGCGATTTCCCTGCCGAGCATCAGATTGTTTGCCAGCACTCCCTGTTGACGTAGTTACCCATTCCTCATCCGAACCATCTCAGTGTCCCCAAGCCGGTGGTGAGTTCTAACAGAGGCGCGTGCTCCACAGCCTTACACGGACAGACAGTCTGCATACACTCACTGTGTGTTTGGTTGACCCGAGTAATGAGGTACCGACCAGTCCGTAGTAAAATTTATATTATCTTCACAGGTTTTGCACTGCAAAAATGATTTCAATGATCTTAATACTTTCTCTCTCTCTCTCTCTCTCTCTCTCTCTCTCTCTCTCTCTCTCTCTCTCTCTCTCTCTCTCTCTCTCTCTCTCTCTCTCTCTCTCTCTCTGTCTCTCTCTTGCTGTTTCAACTTTTTCGCAAACTCTTATCCGTATAACATCTTTCCATAAATTTATCAACTAGCCATAAAGATTTTGCTACACACGGAAATATTTCAATTTTTTACTCTAGATCGAAGTAATTTGTTTTGGGGGAGAACATGGTGTTGGGGGAGGGGGCGGGGTATGACTTTGAGCTCACATTTTGATAATTCCAGCAAAAAATGCCACTGATTACAGAAACTATAAATATAATAGAAATGTCGCCTTAATGTCCCATTCGGTAACAATGAGCGGCAGGGTTATAAATGACATAACAGTTCTTACATAATGTAATACAAATAGTTTCTCAGTCTATCCAAAGCTGTGAAATCGGAGTTTTCTATCGAGAACTTCCTAGCTAAGTTAACCTGAAGATGAAAATGAGCAGTTTGAAATTTCTTACTATAATTATGTAAATATTTTTAAGTTGAAGAAGATCTAGTGATTGGTTTATGTCTTAATTTAAGGAAGCTACAGACTGACATGAATACACGCTTTATCTAAAAAATTCTTTGAAGGGTCAATTTACTTTTATCCTAGTTTGTCGAAATTCAAATTGGTAAAAACATTACGATTCAAGCAGTTTGTCACAGATTATGTGAACCGCAATAAAAATAGGTCTTTAAACAAGTATTACGTTTACCTAATAATCCATCATCTCAAAATGCTTTGCACTGCAATGAGCAGGTCTATTTAGTGATCATTATCTTTCTTTGTGTTTCTCCTTTCCTCAATACCCCAACCACCCCAACACTCATAAAAAAACAACAAAAAAAAACTATCACTATTTTTTTGCCGAATCTAGATAAAAAGGGACCGCGTCAGACAAAATAACCAAATCAATATCTGTATTTTGTTCTTTCTCTACTCAAAGGAAAACCAAATTTCCTCACTTAACATGGTAATAGTTCAAACTGTTCATAAAGACAACGATCCAGTTCTTGGTTCGAACTCAAGGGATTCATTTAAATGCTGTGAAATGAATTTCAAGTCTTGTTAAGGACCTAAGATTACTTTAACCGCCAAATTAGATTTCATATACTGTTACAAAGGTCAAAAGCTCATACATTATTCAGCGGAGTCCCCCGTTCCCAAAATCCCAATAGACATCGGTTAAATATTCAGGTGCAATTAGCGTCACATACTAAGAAAAAGTTTAGCATCTTTGGTTTTGAGAGCAATGTAAGTGAGATTTTAAATGTGATGTTATCGCATGGGTTTTCAAAGGAAAAAAAATAAAGAAGAAAAAGAACAAGAACAAGAACAAGAACAGGAAGAAAAAGAAGAAGAAGAAAAAGAAGAAGAAGAAGAAGAAGAAGAAGAAGAAGAAGAAGAAGAAGAAGAAGAAGAAGAAGAAGAAGAAGAAGAAGAAGAAGAAGAAGAAGAAGAAGAAGAAGAAGAAGAAGAAGAAGAAGAAGAAGAAGAAGAAGAAGAAGAAGAAAAACAAGAGTAAGAAGAAGAAGAAGAAGAAGAAGAAGAAGAAAGAGAAGAAGAAAAAAGAAAGAAAGGAAAGAGGAGGAACACGGGAACGATATGTAGAAGTGAAGAAGAAGGATGTTATGAAAGCGGCAATGACTAATAAAAAAGTTGAAAAATATAAAGAAGAAAAGGATAGAACTAAGGAAAAAGAAAGAGAATGAAAATGAAGTAAAAGAGAAACAGAAAAAGAACCAAGTATTATATTTATATGTGAATACTTACTGTATTGACACCTTTGACAATAGCTCTCATGGTAAGATTTCTCGGCCCATCTACAGTCTTGCCATCATCAGTGGGACCCCAAGAGGCGCTGTAGATGTCAATAGTGTTGGGCATGTGACCCATAGCATTTGCCTCGATCAAGTCCGTCATGAAGGGCTGGTCCAACATACGCAGACCTAAAGGTTTAGGTCACATTAGAATTTAGTCATTGAAATATGGGAAGTAGGTGCTTTTGATTTGCTTGACTTATTTTTTTATGAAATGATTAATATGTCTCGGCAAATGTTGTGTCAGCAATGAGTTTCCCAAAGAGGACATTCCATGTATTTTGATGATATTTAATATTTCAGATGATCTTGCTCACGGAACGACTTCAACGTTTTCAATGAGCCTTTTGTTTAACAGATAAGCCACCACACACGTGTCATACCCATTTCCAACCGTACAACCTATAGAAGATAAGGAATGGTGTATTGGCGCTTCACTTCTAAAGCAAGTGGTAGTTCAGTTGTGTAGCGATCTCAGGTCATAAGTAATTTTGAAGTCGTAAAACTGAACAATCTAGTATCTTTCTCCGTGTAAAATACTTAAAAAAAAATGTTATTGATCAGTAAGTCAGGTGAAATTAGAAAAAAAATTTCGTGCTGTGGTTTCTAAGTCCTGATAAAAATGAGGCTGACAAATTAGAATCATTGTAGGTCTATAACTACTACTTTCCGGTTTGCTTTGATATGGTACTTAACGCAAAGTATGAAAAAAATAAGATGGTTTTCCATTTTCAACAAAATTATGTAGTTTTTGCGAATTAAAATTGAACTAAATAAACAAAAATGGAAAAAGAAGAAATTCGCAGTTATATCCGGTGACCTTAACGTAAACGACTAAAATCGAACAACTTTTGTCGATTGCTAGTTATAAATTTTCAAGAAAATCCCAAAATATCTGAAAATATACCGTTTTCCAAAAGATAATTAGGTTAAGGAGCTTGAAAGATTTCATCACTTTCTCGGGAGCCGATTTGAAGGCTTGACATTTCAAATTTAGATTTGCGACCAAGTTTGCTGCTATTGTCCCCTTCCGCCCACCAGATCCAAATTTGTTAAAACCTGTTTTGAAGCTGTTCTTCTATGGCCAAATTCCTAGTTTTAAGTTTTAACGCAAACAGATCATGGCTTACTTCTTCTCTGTTGCATACTGCGCCAAAATTAACTTAACTTATGAAAACTAAATGCAAGCACGAAATAAGAAACATAAAGCACATTGCTGTTGAGAATCTGAGACAGTAAGGCTCTTTTTAAGACACGCTTTACCAATTTTTATAAACAGTGGCAAGCTCGTTTGGAAGCGATGGCCAGAATGACGTAGGAAATTGTGGTTTGTGAAAAGGCACATTAATAGTTTCTGTTTTACCTGCGACCTTTGAACCCCAAGCGACACCAACTCCACAAACATGATTGTCTTTAGCTGCGGACACCTCCCCTGCACATCTCGTACCGTGGCTGAAAGGGGAATGGAAATAAAAAGGAAAACAAATTAAAAGTAATAGAAGTAATGTATAATATCAAAGGCATTTAAAATAAGCACAAACAGAAATAATGTAATTGGTACTGTATGCCCACAAAAAAACAACGAAAGAAAACAATGTACAAAGATGAAAATAGAACGAGAAAGTAGGAAGTCGTGACTTTTAAAATAATTCCTGGCTAAATAATTATCATTCACACGTGCTAATTATTTGAAACAAATTTCAAAATAGATAATGGCAAAGATAAAGTCCTTGAGTTTAAACATATGTAAAAAGAAAAAAAAAACACCGAAAAGATAATTCAACTTTATGAGGACTCACACAATTTTAAAGCTGAAAAAAAAAGAAAAACAACAACAGCAACGTAAAAAAAACAATACTTAAACTATCTATCAATAATAATTAGAAACTAGCAATATTGAAGGCACAAAGCTTAATTTGTGGTTTATTTGAGCTAACCTGTTAAACCAAGTATCGGTATAACGAGGGTAAGGATATGGGTCGTTACTGCTGAAGTCGTAACTGGCATCTGCATCCTGAAAGACAAAGACAAGTACAATCATTGTGGCTTGAATGTCTGGTTCTTGGATGATCTTATTGGTCTATTATAATTACTGATCGAGATATTGAGCTTGAGATTTTCTAGTGAAGATATATTGATGTAGTCTGAGTCATTATAGTGATCGATGGATAGATACCTGGCAAATTAAAACTGTATTCATACTGTCTTGTGTGAAAGAAAGGAATGGAAGCAAGGCTTAGGAAACAGAAAAGAGGAGAGAGAGAAAAAGAGTGAGAGAGATAGCGAGAAAGTAAGAGAGGGAGAGAAAGAGAGAGAAATTTATTGAAATATATAGCAATCTACATCTTTAACTTTTAAAGAAATCATGGGCAAAATGCCACAGCCGAGAAGAAGAATCCAACAAAGAAATAATGATAGCCATACTTAATAGCTTCATTGACACCACGCCATTTTGATATTTAGAAGAAAATGTTGCGAGGTCCATTAGATAGCAGATCGAAGTCTTTCGCAAACAAAGGGATATCTCGAAATAAGGAATTGATCCAAACTTCCCGTCGATGGAATCTAGAAAATGGCTTCGTCGGGTATAAAATTTATTTCATAAACAGCGCCGAATGGACTGAAACAAATACACAAACAATGAAATTTCACTCCGTTAGAAATAAAACGGATTTTTCAGACAATAGGAGAATTTCAGACAGTCTTCAAGCAAAATAAAATGGTAAATGGGAACAGTGTGGATATGCCTCGCATAAACAAATATCCTTTTCAAAGTAATTTGCAAAAAGATCGAAGGATAAAATGAAACAAGACGGGCAGAAAACTTCAAAGAATGAAAAAAAGTAAAGGGCACAACAAAATTACAAAGCAGAGAGCGAGATAGAGATAGAGAGAGAGAGAGAGAGAGAGAGAGAGAGAGAGAGAGAGAGAGAGAGAGAGAGAGAGAGAGAGAGAGAGAGAGACAGAGACAGAGACAGAGAGAGAGAGGGAGAGAGATAGAGAGAGCGAGACAGAGAGAGAGAGCAAGAGAGAGCGAGAGGGAGAGAGAGACAAAGAGAGAGAGAGAGAGCGGGAGAGAGACATAGAGATAGATAGATAGATAGATAGATAGATAGAGAGAGAGAGAGAGAGAGAGAGAGAGAGAGAGAGAGAGAGAGAGAGTGAAAGAGAGAGAGGAATCTGGTGATGAGGACGCTATAATATCCCAACTGCCTGACAGAGTAATTAGTCGGCACTAAGTAATTATTTTACGCTTGCACACGAAAATCCTTAAAATCTTTATATACTTAGTTTTATAAAAGCCTTTAACTGGAAAATGCCATTATTAAAAGTTTGAAGGTTTACGATAGAAATGTTTGCTGCATTAATTTATTTTTCTATCTTTCTTTCAATTATTTTCCTATTCCTGAAATGTTGCAACCTAATTCCTTGTTAGATTAGGGCTTTTAACATTTTTTCTTCCTTTTTTTAAGACATCCCCCTAGAAACCGACGTAGTTGTAAATCCTTCTCTGTCAAGTTAAAATTATTCCATCTCATGTCTTTTTTCTTCTTATCCTTAACTATTTTTGAGCTTTCAAACTCTAATCCAACCTTCTTTCTCCCTCTCTCCCTGTTCTCTTGGATATAACAAAATCCACAAATAGTTAAACAACCCTTTTTCTTTTTCACAAATTCTAGTGCATTTTATTATATTTTATTTAACTAAAACTTTCCTTTCCTTTCCTTTCACGTTAACCCTATCCACGAGTGTTTTTTTTATTTTTAAACAGATAGGTTAACGTATCAGAATCTTGAGAAGATAAACCCGTAGACTTCTTGAGATGATTGAGAGAAATCACCATTTGTTCTGTTTTCACCCATAAATAAATAAAAATGCCATTTCAATATCATCAACAATAGACCAGCTGATAGAGTAATTTTTTGCTTAATAGTTGAAATACCATTGTCGAGTATTTTGTTTAGATAAAAACAAGGCTTGCGCTTCTTATCACATAGAGAGAGACTAATCCTGACGGTAGCAGTTTTAAAAATACGTAAAATACGGTTGTTTTTTTTTTTCAGGGTTTCCCTGACTAAAACCAACACGACATATCAAGTGAAATACCCGATGCTTCACAACCCATTACAAAAGGAAGACCTTTCTAAGATCGACTAATCATTTTCTGGAGTGGTTTAAATTGAATTTCTATGTAGTGTTTCTCTTGTCTCGCCTGGTCCTGGAATAAGTCACAGGAAGGTAAAAGCCCGCATTTGACAAGTTATTAAAATTTAAAGGAAAGGAGGCAGACCGTTTCCCCCTTTTTTATTAAGATATCTTCCTTTTTTTGTCTTGCAGAAATTTAGATTACGATCGACCATCTTATCCCTATTTTAAATGAAGAATTTTGATTTTCTCAAGTTAGTTGGATCGGTTTTTTTTATTAAGTATTACAGGTTATGGAGCTTATTCTATTTGGTTTTTTTATTAACTAGAACTTGTAGAATCTAAACAGCTTAAAAAAACATTAACTTTAAAAAAAACCCATTAACCTTTTTAAAAACAAAACAGAGATTTGTTTGAATAACAATGCATAATCATAAAAGGATTAAAACTTAATAAAATTCGATTTTAAAATATAGAATCACACTTCTTTAGGCTCAACTTCTCCATATTCCTTTTTTTTCGCATGAGTGTAATCTCTGGTAGCCCTAATCAACTTATCATAAATCTAATATTTGCTGTTTGTGACAGAACTGCTTATCTGCCATCTGTTCCAACTCCAGATGATCGATAATGGCGGTAACTCCTGAGACCTTATTGCGGTGAGTTAAGACCTCAGAACCAAAAGCTTCTGATGTAGAACATCACCCATCTCACCACCACCACCTCCCCATCATCCTTACTTGACAAAAAGGATCAATCTAAAGATTGATCACCGTTTGGCTCTAACATTAGTGTTTTTTTCTTAATTACCCATCTGTCTTGTCTCTCCTGAAGAATGTCTATAACAGCATCACGTTCTGATGCACGTGCAGGTCTTTAAAATGCCTGACTTGCTGTAAAAAGGTTATTTTGAGACAAACGTTTTGCCCCATACTAAGCCATGTTATTCCCTCAAGGATGGATGGCGTGAAACAAACATTCCTCGTTGGTGTTTAATTTTAAATTTATCAATGTTCAAATGAATTAAAACAAAAAAGCTACTGTTTTCCTTTTCTTTTCAATCCAAGCTTGCGACCTATGTAGACCAGTTTTATGGAAGCATGAATGGATAGTGACGAAGGCTTTGATTTTGTAGAAGTTAGAATGAACTAAACGGATAAATTTTTCTACATTAATTTAAGAGTTTCACCCAAACTCAGTTTAATGAAAAGCAAGGTGGTGATTAATTTCATCTTCCTCTGAAAAGTTTAGTTCGCAAAAGAAAACATTCTGAAGTCTACGAACTCTTTATTATCAACGAAGAAGCTATTCGACAGTTCATAATAAGGTTATGCTCTTACAAAAGTAAAGAAAAATAAAAAAAAAAAAAAAATATTGTAACTTCATCTTTATTCTCGTTGGGGAAGAAGTAGCCTAAGATATATTCTCACAACAGGCTTTGGCACCTGTTAAATCGCATTTATTTTTCAGACAGAAAGAATTAGAAAAAAAACTGTAATATGTTTACTTTTGATGTTCCAAATTATCTGAGCTATCTATGGAATTGAAAATTCTAATTTGTTTACCAAGTTCAGTTTTTGATTCAAAACAACATTGCCCTCCCTGAGCTGTGGGATTTATTACTTAGAGTTCCGTTCAAGCAAATAGTGACCATCATAGTAATTTCTAAAAACATAAAAAAAAATTTTCTCGCGTCATAGGTAGACTAAAGATTTATAAGACCTTGAATTCTGCTAGAAGCTCAGGAGACATTATACAATTATGACAACACAACAAATCGAAAAAAAGATCAAGCAAAAAAGATAATTATAGACAACAATGCGAAACTCGGAACAGTATAAAAATGGACTAAACTTATGAAAGCAGGTGCCTTAATTTTTACATGAACGTCAAACCTTTCTCAAGACAGATGATATTGAGTAGTAGAGCGAAGGGAAGAGTAGATCTTAATTTATATTATCTAATTGTTATTTTGGTGTCAATACCAGAATCTTCCAGTTCACATTTCCACCATGGAATTCGAACATAATAGATCTAAATCGAATTTTTCTTATAGACGAAATATTTCAGGACTGACGAGCAAGATTTTACAAAATAAACCTACTATGTACTCCTTTTGATACAACATTAAATTTGACAGCATCAATTCAAATATCTTCCGTTTTCACATAAGTTGTCACAGAATTTCATAGTTTTTTTTTAATTTTTTTTCTACGATATACTACAGATTCAAGATCCAGACATTAGAGTAACATGACAGTATCAGATATCAAATATTGAGGATACTCACATAATTGTTCTTCAGATCTTCATGAAGGTAGTCAATACCTGCACGAAAAAATAAGGTATATATAGTTTGATCGTGTGGAAAATAGCGTGGATTTAAAAAAAAATATAAAACTGTTTATATTCAAATTTAGTTATAAGAGGTTCATAGTTTGGTAGATTCAGACATAGGAGAGCTCGAAGTACGCACTAGTCTTGTAGTGTTACCTGGACACTGTCTAGCCTTCTAATTAGCCTTACAATGGTGTCTGTAAATGAACCAGAGGTGGAAGTTATGAATGGACGTATTTTCATTATCCTCTTTAATGAGTTCGCGGGAAATTTTCACGAACAGCTCTTAGAATGTTAATGTGTTGCTCAATTAATGGCTGTCAAAGTTTCCTACAAAGAAGTAGTTAATGAATTTGTAGTTAATGTTTTGGTTGACTATCTGACACTGAAAGTGTGACCACTGTGGTCTGTCAGTGTTGCCAGGGTTGCCACTCTCATCTTACCATCATCCATAATGGCTGTGGTGACCCCTGCGCCAGAGTATCCCATGTCCCAAGCAGTCATCACATTGAGGTCAAGGCCCTCCACGCCGCCTGATTGACCAGTGTTTCTCTGAGAGAAGAAAAACAACATGCTTGTTTATTTCATCAAATATTGGGCAAGATTATTTACATAGTTATATCTTTTCTTGTCTTGATCAGCACCTGAGGCAAAACATTTTATAAATCAATTCAAATTCTGGGTATAATAAGCAACCTCACAAAAATAATATGGCAGGGTAATGAACACAGGAAGCGAGTAAAATTTTCACGTGTAGTGAGACATATGAAGCATGAGCAATGTGATGAAGCGTCTAAAGACAAAATTTAGCTGCAAGCCTTGCGCCCATTTCCCAAAATTCAAAGAAAGCATCACAGTACCGATAAAAGTGTCATAAATCTCATTGTGATGATGTAAGAAATTTGATATTTTGATTGACGTCCAAAACAGACTGCACAAGCTTGAAAACGCGAAAAGGAGTGTTTTTCTCCTTGTTCAAAACGTGGGAAAAAAATCAACTCAAATCAATTTATGTAACAGGAAATGGTTTGAGTAATAAAAGCATTGTCTCACTGCACTTTCGAATATCACGCTTCAATTTTCGGTCTCTTCATAGCTGTTTTCTTTATTCCCATCACAAGACAGGCAACGCAACAGCAAGAACAAAATCGACAAAAAATAAAAACAATAAAAACAACTTTGTTAATAAACCGTACGTAGTATTCAACTATGGCTGCAAATGGAACGCCTTTGGTACTTAAAATCGACAGCCTATCCTTCTCTCTCTCTCTCTCTCTCTCTCTCTCTCTCTCTCTCTCTCTCTCTCTCTCTCTCTCTCTCTCTGTGTTTCTCCTTCTCACACAAAATAACCTCGTTCTCTCTCCTCCCTCCTCTCTGTCTCCAAATCTTTCTTTTCTCTGTAGCACATTCTGGAACCCTCTTACCGCGTATTCCTAGAGTCCCATTTTTTCCGCTAGAATTATGTATAGATATTTGTTCTCAAATTAGCGCATCTTGCACTGCTGGAATCCCATGATTTTTATAGGGAACTATAGCTCAAAGTTCAGCGGCCATGGTTCTCCAGTCCACTCTGTCTTCAGTCAGGCGGATAAATTTGCTGTATCGTTTAATATATGAAGCATTGAAAACTAAAGTGTTAAGGCAATCGCAAAAGCGTATTTAGGTGATAACAAAGAACTTCAAAACAAGCAAAAAAAAAAAAATAGTAATGAAAACAAACAACTTAAAAACAGTAATAAAAATAAATAATTTGAAAAAAAAGTAATAAAAATAAAGAACTTGAAAGAAATAGTAATTGCCCCAAATTTTTGGCTCGCAAACTCTTTAAGCTACGAAACTAACCCTTTATTGAATTTTTTCGTAGTTAGATTAGACCCACCCTGAAAATTTAATCATCCATATCAGTTAGTTGCGTTTTCTCAGACCTCTTTTTCTCTTTCTTTTTCTTTACATTTGATGCTGTATTTCCACACGTACCGCAACGAAACACTTTTTGGATTGTCTTTAAGACACAGACACAGAGGTACATTTTTTATAAGATGCCACCTCCACATAGGGTCCCGGAAGTTCTTTCATACTGAATTCTCTAATCGACAGATCCAGAATGGAAGCAGAAGGAAAGTGCCCCATGCTCTGTTGGTTTGAACAGTTTCCTTTATCTAACTTTTTGTCTGTTCTTAACTCTGCAAGCTATGCTGGTGGAGTTTTATGTCTTTCTCTTCATCACACATTCTCTTCTCTACTCGTTCCTTAGATGTGTCTGATAGTCTCTGCCTCTCTGTTCTCGTGCCTTTGTCTATCTGACTGTGTGTCTTTCTCGGGAAATTCTTTACCTATTCTTCTTCATTCGGCAATTTTAAGCCCTAATTTATGCGTTTAAAAATAAACTAATACTCAAAACGAGAAATACATAAAAAAAATAATCATTAACACTATTTTTATTCTCTTCTCAATATTCTGTTACTCCCACTCCTTTACACATAAACATCTTCAGATGAGGCCTAAAAAAGGCATGAAAATTTAGTTTCTTTTGATCTTGATATGAAATTCATGGAGCCTATTGATATTTATCGCATCAATTAAATTAAATCTTAATACACTCTTAATGGGTTTGGCTGTGTGAAGAAGGCGTGCTAGAAGCTTTTAAGTCGACCTGGCTGTTTCCATGTTGTTTTCATGCGAAGAAAATCTTGCTGAAAATTGAAGTGTTGTGTAATTTGCTTTTCCCAAGAGTTTATAGTAACCACAAGTCTGAAAAAAGATTTCATTCACATTTCAGAATTAGTAAAATTTACCATCGATTGACTCTTATTAAAATTAATTAAGTCTTCAAAACTTTTAAACAAATGTTGTTTTGGTTAAAAATATTCCCTACCTAAATTCTATGTAATCATATCAACATAAGTGGATAAGGAAACAAGAGAATTATAGGCAGAGGTAGGATAAAGTGACTTGTATTATGAAATAGGTCCTGTAGGGAAAGTTAAAAGCTGCTGTGATAAAAGACCCTCGTAAACAAGTGAAACATAATCACACGCAATTCTCACCAAAAAAAAGGTGAAGGGGGGGAGGGGGGGGGGAGAAATTTTTTCCATCATAAACTTGTCAGCAAAAACAAATTTGATACTTTTATGATTTTCCGCCTGAGTACAAAAAGTTGATATGGGATAGGAAAAAGACGGTAGTAAAGACAGAAAACATAATCAAACAAGATTTAATAAAACAACACCAACTTTGCTATTCCACCCTCTTTTCTTTATTTTTTTTTGGTGCTGAGAGGTTAATAAAATTATTGAATATTTTTCAAGGCTGGACATAACAACAGACTAACATTTTTTGCAGTTTCGCAACACTGTTATCAAGTAGATAATTGAATTTCATGAATTTGTCGCAGATAATGAAGTGCAAAGTTTTACCACTAAGTTTTTTTCTGGAAATAACACAAGGGCCCAATGATAGCAACAACTATCTATTACCAGGTTCAACGTTTCATCTGTTTTATATTATGGGGAAAAACCGACATTTCTTTTTGCACTGTTCGAGATTATTTTAGCCGAAGCGTAAGATTCTTTCTCGAGGAGACAAGACATTTTCCAGAGAAGCGCATTTCATCCTAGGAAGTAAAAAGGCAAGGAAAATCAGTGGCGACAAGGAAATGAGGCTGTTTGTATTCATGGAATCAATTTGGAGCCACACATGCCGTAAATATCGTTCCAGGGGATTTTAGAAATCTCGTTCTTCTAGCTCAGCTTGGCTTTATGGCTGTTTTTTCCCCTGGATATGAGCGGTGTATCTAGACCCGTCTCAGGGCTTACACCTATGCGAACGCTTAAACCTTACAAATGAAAGAGACACACGGCTTCTTTTGTGAGTAGTGAGAATAATGTAACATATAAGAACAGAAAATTGCAAAAGATGATTCTCAGGAAGATGTCTTAGTCCCAGAATGACCTTTGAGAACATTTATTTCAGGGGATTGTTTATGGTCACAGATCTAGTACCTTTCAACTTTCCAGCATTATTTTCTTCCCTCTATGTGTCCACGATTTTCATAATGCAATGCTGCATGAAACAATAACTGATATTTGAAGAGACCTTTTGAATCGTAGGTCGATTCTTGAGAATAAATTTATGTGACTGATCGATTAATAACAAGCTTTTAGATGTATGCTTAAAACAAGGTACCAATCATTGCGCTTATTATGAATGATACTTTGGAAACAGCAATGGCCTAAAAATAAATCACATACTTTTGAAATGTCTCGCATCTAATACATATGACACATACCTCGGGAAAATCATTGGTGTTTAGAAAAATACATTTTCCTAAATTTATCAATGGTAAAATTTCAGTCAAATTGTAAAATCTAACAAAATTGCCGTTAGACTTTTAGCTGCTTTGAAATAATAATAAAAAAATCTTTTGATTGTTTTTTCCCGCTTCAAAATTCTGACATCTAACTCATAAAGACTGGCTTAGAGATATGTGTAGGAAAAGTCACCGAGAGATTTAAGCCACACAAACGCTTGTGGGATGTTTTCGTGTCTTATCTCTCAGATTCGCTCTCCTAACTGGGGCCTGTGTGTCTGCACGATAAAGTATCTGCCGATCAGATTATTAAGTTTCCTTTATATGAAACCCCGGGAACACAGGGCGCTTTATTTTACATAAAAAAGTCTACAAACATCTTTTAAAAATCACCCATAATTATGTGTAGCACTCGGCAGAAAAAAGAAATACAAGCCTCTGTGATTCATCTTATCTATCCAGTGTTGATCTGTGATGATCATCTAGCGTCTATAATTGCAAACCAATGTTAAAATTACACTATATATATATATATATATATATATATATATATATATATATATATATATATATATGCCAAAATCTATTTTTTGCATTCTGGATGTTAATATCCAGCATACGCCCAGGCCAGGGGGTATTTCAAATAAATGGATTAGAAAATAGTGCCATTGATTCTAGGGAAAACAATATCAATAGCAGATTCTCTTCGGCAACAATCTCGATAAGTAACAAACAAGTCGACACCTCACTGTTCAAAATATTTTTCTTTTTACGCTGGAAATAATTCTTAACTCACAATTTCGATTTAACCTTAAGATCCCATAACGACAAGCTAAAAAACAGACGAACAAAATAATATGTGATCGATTGGTATAGAACGCAGAGAACTCTCGAGGTTCAACCTATTCGTTAATGCAAAACCTCAAAGAGAATGTTAGCTAGAACGTAATAACCATTATTTCTTCTTTTTAGAGTACGAATCAATTCTGTTTGATTAATACAGCGTAAAGTAAAATACCATCATATAATTTTCGTTGTAAAAGGTCACCAAAAAGAATCTAAAGGTTTTGTATGGGTAGAGGTTGAGGACTGATTTTATCATTTCCAGTTGGTTTCATAGTATTAATCTTTATGCAACACTCGAATGTGAGTCACGAGAGGTAATGTAAATTTTTTACTTCTTGATTTATTGTTGCATAGATATTTTAATGAAAAAAACCATCAAAACAAGATGATCTCCAGGCTATCACAGTGCCTAATAAAATATAGCTTGGGAAGTATAGATTGTATTTGAAGACATATCGCTCTAGAGCGCATTTACCTAAAAAATAAAAATAACTCTAATGAGACTGGACAGTACTTCGAGACCCCAGTCCCAGACAATCCCCTAAAAAATACACGGCCTCACCTGCGCGTCCGGATCTGAAATACCAAGTACTCGCAGCTAAGAAAATTGATCAGGGGGAAAAACCCTAAACGAGCAGCTGATATCAAGTTTTAAGTCTTGCAATAACTTACAGAACTAGATGGTTTAAAGCATCATGTTGCATGGGTAAGCTTACCACTCATTTGTGCTTTAAATACACTGCACTAGTATTATAATTATGCAAAAGACAAAAAGGGCTCGACAAGATTTTAAAATACACTCTATTGTCCGCTCTTTAGGGTAGTAAAATGGAAGACGGCACAGAAGGAACTTTGAAAACAATTACTATGTTGGTCGGAAAAACAGTAGCGGCGCATGCAAACCATCTTCAAGCACAGCGGATGACGAGTAGAATAATGATGTGAATCCGTCATAGGGATTTTTAGCAGAAAGACAGCAGAATAAAAACTATGAAGAGAAATAATAATAATAATAATAATAATAATAATAATAATAATAATAATAATAATAATAATAATAATAATAATTATTATTATAAAAAAAGAATAAGAAGAAGAAGAAGAAGAAGAAGAAGAAGAAGAAGAAGAAGAAGAAGAAGAAGAAGAAGAAGAAGAAGAAGAAGAAGAAGAAGAAGAAGAAGAAGAAGAAGAAGAAGAAGAAGAAGAAGAAGAAGAAGAAGAAGAAGAAGAAGAAGAAGAAGAAGAAGAAGAAGAAGAAGAAGAAGAAGAAGAAGAAGAAGAAGAAGAAGAAGAAGAAGAAGAAGAAGAAGAAGAAGAAGAAGAAGAAGAAGAAGAAGAAGAAAAGAAGAAGACGAAATACATAAACAACAAAATACACATAAGAACAGCAACAAGAAAAGCAAAGAAGAGAAAGAGAGATAAAGTATCTGAAGGAAAAATAAACAAAAATGAAAAGGAAACAAACAGAAGAAGAAAAATCAGTTGTTTTTGTTCCACCTATTTGTGATTGTACGATTGAAAAAAAGAAGGTGAGGGGAGAGGAGATATAGAGGGATGAACTCTTCTTGGTGATCCGAAACATTCATTAATAAGACAGTTCATTCTAAAAAGGTAGACAAAGTAAATGGGCAGTTTATTGAATATTAACCCCAGTACATGTAAAGAAAAATGAGGGGGGAGAGAGAGAGAGAGAGAGAGAGAGAGAGAGAGAGAGAGAGAGAGAGAGAGAGAGAGAGAGAGAGAGAGAGAGAGAGAGAGAGAGAGAGAGAGAGAGAGAGAGAGAGAGAGAGAGAGAGAGAGAGATGAAGATCGATTGGGACGAATTTTTGGGGAGAGAAACTGAGAAAGAACAGACTCGACATAACGAAAGGACAAAGAATGTTAAAGAACAGTTACCTAACAGAGGCTATGTAAATACATACAAAGATAAAAAGGGGGAATTGCAAAGATGGATGGGATTCAAGGAATAGAGAAGCCAGTAACAAAGTAGAAATAATTCGTATAACAAGGCAGGACTTCTCTATTAAGTTTACTTAAGACGGAGTAGTGTCGAGACTGAAAGAAGCCCCCAGAGCATAGCTGATGAGGTCATGTGTCTTGACTGTTTTCCTGTCGTTCCCTGATGCTGCCCCAGTATTCTAAGTGTATTGATTTGCGCGATCTAATCTAGCTAGGCTCGATCAATAATGGGTTCAAACGAGGCCGATTCTTCGTTTCTTTAGAGAAAGGGTGAATGCGTTTAAGCTTAGGTTCTGATTCAGTAAGAAGATGATTTCGACTTTATCAAGCACTGTATATAACTAAGGAATATTGTAGATGTATTTTGTCTTGTAACAGTATATAACAAAGCCTAAGGAAGTAAGGTTAAAAAAAAATTAGATATAAGAAAGACAAAACAAATGAACATACAAAATAAAAAAAACATAAAAGGAATTATGTTTCTTGAGAAAGTGGTGTCGACTAAGACATGAAATATACCATTGCTTGGTAAATATTTTTTTTAAGTAATGACTTTTTGAATGATTTTCAAAAGTAAGTTCAAGGAAAAATTGCAACAGGGTCAGGTGGTATTAGTACAGTTTTGGCACTGGTGCATTATATTTCATTGTGTAGTTTTTTCTTGTTCTGGACCCGGGAATCTTCTGAATAATCTACATCCTGGATAAAATCCTTGAAAATAAATTCATATTTTTTTTCTATTTGGTACTTAGAGATAAGATAATCTATGTTTTTGTCTTCATAAAATATAAGCACATGTGTCTTATGTTTGCCTTGAAACACCTAGGCCATCGCATCCTACTTTTCATAGATTTCCAAAGTGAAGCAAGTCTTGCTCGAAGTATGTTGCATATCAAGACGCTTTCAACGTCTTTAAACTTTGCAAGCCTTGTCACTAATAAGTTGTATTAACAGTAACATAAAAGAATTTTCATTTTTAGCTTTAAATGTTAACAAAGCCTAAAAAATACATTCAATTCATGGAATGCATTCTGAGTTTATTTACATACCACAGGCTGACAAAGTAATATAAATCAGTAGGTACTAAGTTGAATAGAGTGATTGGTTGATCCAAACAATATAACCACAATAGAGCATTTAGATAGCTGGATGAATGATTTAAAAAAAACTTATTTTTGTTGAAAATAACTTTAAAAGCAATTTTTTTCCTCGCTTCAATCGTAATGTTGAACGTATGAAAAGACAATTTTTTAACATTCTGATTCCGTTTTCTTACAAATCAAAAGCTTTTTTATTTTTGAGTGAGCAATAAAACAAATTAAAAAAAAAATTCGAACAAAGTTAGGTTTTATCTTGTTCGCGCCTCCTTATTTTGCCGCTCTGCATTATGTTCACTGTAAATTTTGATCTGATCTTTTCGCTAGTCAAGTCCTGTTTAATATTTCTTCTCTTCATATTAAAAATACAAATAATAATTCAAATACTTTTATTATGACCTTTTAAGCTTTTATAATAATCTCTGCAAATCTACGATTACATACAGCTGGGAGAGTAAACTTTAAAAAATAATAACTACAATTCCAAAACTTTGTTTGTTTACGTCAAAAATTTTCTTTGAAAACAAATGTTGTAGTTACAATAGAATAATTGCAAAAAATGTATATTCTCTAAAAATAATTCATGAATTTGAAGCATTTAGTTTTCACTCCTAGAAGAAAAAGATAAAACCCTATTTTCTCCCAATAATCTATAATTTAACTGAAGGCATAATTTATTCAAATAGCAAAAAATAAGCCTAAATTCTTCATTCGGCACCAAAGTGTCTTTGAAATTGGAGAAACTGGACACATGATACTCTTGGAGAAACTGGACACATGATACTCTTGGAGAAACTGGACACATGATACTCTTGGAGAAACTGGACACATGATACTCTTGGAGAAACTGGACACATGATCCTCTTGGAGAAACTGGACACATGATACTCTTGGAGAAACTGGACACATGATCCTCTTGGAGAAACTGGACACATGATACTCTTGGAGAAACTGGACACATGATCCTCTTGGAGAAACTGGACACATGATACTCTTGGAGAAACTGGACACATGATCCTCTTGGAGAAACTGGACACATGATACTCTTGGAGAAACTGGACACATGATACTCTTGGAGAAACTGGACACATGATACTCTTGGAGAAACTGGACACATGATACTCTTGGAGAAACTGGACACATGATACTCTTGGAGAAACTGGACACATGATCCTCTTGGAGAAACTGGACACATGATACTCTTGGAGAAACTGGACACATGATACTCTTGGAGAAACTGGACACATGATACTCTTGGAGAAACTGGACACATGATCCTCTTGGAGAAACTGGACACATGATACTCTTGGAGAAACTGGACACACGATACTCTTGCAAAAAGAGTGGACAAAAATACTCTTAAGTGGGTTACTTTCGTTACCCATTTAAGCCGTCCGTCATGTTTAATTACGCTGAGTGTATTTCTAAATATAGTATTTAACCTTTGCGTTGGATGAGAATACATTGCCCAAATCTCCTGATGAGATGTGGAAACATTTTGAAGACGGAGATTTTACGACCTTAAATTAAAAGTACACATAACTTTGGGATAAAAGGATTAGACAAGGGCATACAATTAAAAAAAAAATAAATGTAACTTAGTAGGGCATAGATCTTAAACTTATAGAAGATTCGAAACGCGTGAAGCATTTGAAATTATTTCACTAGGTACATTTATTCACAAGGAAAGCAATCGACAAAGAGTATTAAAGTCAAATTATCTTTCAAAAGTGCAGATTTACAAGGGCCACAGGGAAGAGAGTCGGGATTATGGAAGCATAATGCAAAATCATCTGCATAACAATATGCAAGTTAGGATTGGCAAGTCTCTTGTAAGTGCAAAAGAACCGTTAGATTCATATTTTCTATAATGCCATACACTGACGATGGCTATCTCCTATCTCAAGACACAACCACCCCTCTAGACGGTTGCACATTAATTATTTTTTTTCGATTTATGGGTGAACAGCACTGTGGTTTTAGCATCAATGCTTAACGTAAGATAAATCTTCTACGGAAACAAGAGGAGCAACGCTCTCGGAGGATGAATTAGGGGCCACTCTAATTTTATTTCGTCATTTTTGTGCTTAGCTGCCTTACCGATGCTACAACTTCATATTGTCATGTAACAGAATTGTTAAATAAATATATGCCACCCATCACCTGAAATACTATACTTACCAGGTACCATTCTTTTCCAAAGTCTGGGTCATTGGGTAGTTTCAAACGGTCGACAAACTCCTTGGGTTTAGTCTTCAAGCCGATCTGTTGCTTGTTGAGCGCGAGCACCTTGTCGAGCTTCTTGAAGCCTCTCTTGACACGCATGTAACCAGACTGCTGGAAAGCTGTGCGAACCTGCGAACAAGAATTGCAAATGGAGGGTAAGAAAATCATTGGGAGAGCACTATTGCAAAGACAGCTGCAAAAAGCTTAATTTTCAAGTAATTTGATTTTTGGCTACGCTGTTGTAATCAAAATCATTAATTAAATGAGTATGGTTTAAAAACTTGATCGCACACATGGATACCTAGAGCTGAACGGGTCCTGACTTTTGTTTATCGATTAACCGAGACTTTTGAGATTCTCTGTCATTCTGTACAACACTTGACAGCAGTTAAGAGTTAAGGAATTGCGCAATATAGTTTTCCCTATCGTTAGTGCAGAAAAGGCTTAAAGATAATAAAATATAGCTGAGTCTGATTTTTTAAATTAAAATGTGAAATAAAAAGGTAAATAAAACAAAAGACGACGGGAAAGAAAAAAACAAACATACAAAAAAAAAAGCAAAAAACAAACAAACTAACAACAAAGAAGCAAAAATTGTGTCTAAATTAAAAAAAAAACAAACAGAAAAAAACATTTTAAATTAAAAGTTTGCATCTAAAGGGTTACACTTAAATGTCACGACATAAACTTTTTCTGTGAATTTTTTCATTTTTAAAAGTAGCATGTATGTTTGATTTGTTAAACTTTGCAGGCTTTAAAAAAATTCACTTGCGAGAATCACTAAATATCTAATTGAGTTGGAGACTTTATGGTTCTACATATGATAAATTAGATAGAATTGGTAGAGTCATATGTTGCTTTTAGCTTTTGCTATTTTTTTCAACACCTGCTTGAAATATATAATTGGTCTTTTTGGTTGAAAAAAGGACAAAAACAAACAAACAACTTTTAATTGCATTCATTGGCTAAAAAACAAAACAAAAAACTAAAATGTACTCTACAAGCACAAAGACATTTATTTCTAGTCAGACTTATGTAGATCGATTAATGGAGTGGAAATTAATATAAAATACAAGCTGGCAATGACAAGAGAACATGACTGCTTCAATATTACGTTTGAGACACCTATCGAGCTAAGTAACTCCATCATTTAAATATTTGGAAAAATAAAACAACACCAAGCATAGTTTAATTATTATTAACAGCAAATATATGATAGCTACACTAACGGAAAGAATAAACATGATAAAAACAACCTTTAATTAATATCCACCTGTATTCTGCTATAGCACACGGAACAAAACTGTCAAGAACAGAAAAAAATGGACACGAAAACGGAACAGAAGTTACATCCAAAAAGATAAATTCAATCGAAAAACAAGAAGATGAATTTCAAGAGATATTTTTTTTTAATCAGCAAGAGCACATGGTTGAATTCTGTGATAAATAATTGAACGTGAACGAATGATTTTATTCCGCTCTTTGCTATAAACGCAGTCATCCCCTAAACTAAGAATTATCTTTCACCATCCGTTTCCACTTTCCCAGCATTCCCTGAGCCCAGCCCGGATTTAGAGCTGAGGCCCTAAGGACCAAGAAGTCTTCCATGAGTGGGTGTCTCCCAGTCTGTTAAGTGTCTTCAGATGTCGATGGGTTTCTACCAAAAGCCTGTCTTCGTGACGCTCGCTTCTCAATTAGCGGCGCTACCCGTTGCTATATCTATGTGCCTGACCCATAAATGCCAGACTGTGCCTATCACTTGGCAATCTCTTTGTCTAACTGTCTGCCGGTTTCTAATCTCTCCTCAATATGATCTCCGTTCTGTCTGTATTTTATTACTTGGACTCTCTCCATCTGTGACCCCTTCTTCCTCTTCCTTCCTCCCACACCCCCTTTCTGTCTCTGAATCTCTGTCTGTCCCTCTCTGTCTGTTTTCCCTCTCTCCCTCTCTCTCTCTCTCTCTGTCTCTCTGTCTCTCTCTGTCTCTCTCTCTCTCTCTCTCTGTCTCTCTCTCTCTCTCTCTCTCTCTCTCTCTCTCAAGGCATCTCAAACACGTCTGTTTCTGAACATCATAACGTCTGTCTCTCAGTCAAAAGGACTCTGTGTATGCCCGGCTTATTACACTCTCTTGCTTTCTCTGTTTCTCTCTCTCTCTCTCTCTCTCTCTCTCTCTCTCTCTCTCTCTATATATATATATATATATATATATATATATATATATATATATATATATATATATATATATATATATATATATATATATATATATATACAACTTTCTTAAATTTCTCTGTCACTCAGTCGTTACCCAGCGGCATCCGTAAGTCTGTCTATTAACCATGGGGTCTATTAGACTGAATCTTATTATCCCCATTTGCTCCTCTCATCGTCGCTCTCTTTCTCTTTCTGATTTTCCATTTGCCTGTCTCAACCCTACTATTAAATCTCACCTCCATCACTTCTGTAATCCTTCCCTTAATCTCTCTCAGTCTCTAAACCTATATTCAGCCAAGTTTTTCCTTTTTCCTCTTTAAGCCTTTATATTTCTTCCTGCATCTTTCTGCCTTGCTCTTCTAGTTTCTATATTAAATTGTCTGTACTACCCCTTTCCTTTTTCTCTCTGTGTATCTGCCTCTCTGTTTTTCTATCTGTTTGTCTATCTGTCTGTCTGTCTGTCTGTCTGTCTGTCTCTCTCTCTCTCTCTCTCTCTCTCTCTCTCTCTCTCTCTCTCTCTCTCTCTCTGTCTCTCTGTCTTTCTTTCTTTTTAACATTATTATTGTCGACTTATTTGTCCGACCAGTGATTGGAATTGGACATCTGAACATCTCAGTTTTATGATTAAAGCACATAGTGTTGGTTTTAAACCTCCTGGTTCGTTAAGGTTAATATAGCCTAGTTAGTCTTAGTCTTTTAACCCTCTCCCCCAACTCTGCGTCCTTTGCTTACAATCTCCAGAAGAATGGCAGCCTGAAGACCACAATTATTGTCTTTCTCTTCTCATTAATCGTGCAATATTGTATTCCTTATCTTACAAGTCGTGTGCATTCTCCTTCTTCTTCTTCTTCTTCTTCTTCTTCTTCTTCTTCTTCTTCTTCTTCTTCTTCTTCTTCTTCTTCTTCTTCTTCTTCTTCTTCTTCTTCTTCTTCTTTTTCTACTCCCTCCCTCTCTCTCTCTCTCTCTCTCTCTCTCTCTCTCTCTCGGTCTCTCTCTGTCTCTCTTTCTCTATCTCTTTACATTTTTATGATGGATTATTATTACATAGAATAATCTCACTGGATTATAGCTTTTAATTCGTATTAGTGGGATAATACGAATATAACGATGGATCATGAGATATCTAGATCTATCATTAAACCGACCTATTTGTCTATTATTCTGATCGATTGTATGTTATCTACATCCCCATGTTCCGTCTCAAGATATTTGAATATTCGCTATTAACGCAGTTTGATTCACTCCCTATATTAGCATTTTTCTTCCATATGTTTTCATGAAAGTAATTATCTAATCTGTACCGTACTTAGATTAAGAAAATCAGAATTGTATTACAATTGGTCAACCCCTTTAGATAACTGGCCGTTCTATGCAATTACTCTTCAATGCCTATTTTTTTCTGTAATAGGCACAAAATAATTCAGAAATTTTATTCCAAGTTCTAACAGAAAAATGTTGAAACAATCAAGGCCATCTGAAATGCATTTGTCTTTGAATATTTTCTGAAATCAATATATACTTAAAATATAAAACGAAGGTTGTAAAAATATTAGTTCATCCCATTTTAACCAAGCTTTTCGTAATTATTACATCTTCCGAAATTATAAGTTTTGAACATTCCGGAATCTAAACACCTTGTGTTTCATTATTTAAGGGCAAAAACAGACCTCTTCCAATTTATCTACCTAAATTTCGTAATTATTTCTCCATTTTGACTCTAAAATAAAAATTGGGAGAACAAAATCAAGGATAATGAACGCGTGGATGCCTTATTCTGGTTACAGGGAAAAGATTTAGATTAAAAAAAAACGACCTAGAGCTGTGATTGAGTTTAATCTTTTTGAGCCAAGATACAAAGAGAGAAATAGACATTTAGAGAGACAAGAACAAACATAGGAAGAGAGTAAATAAAAATTGATAGTTATGAAGAGTGAAAAAGAGAGACAAACCGACAAACAGCGAGCTTGAAGGAAAAATAGGAAGTCAGTGAAAGTCCCTAACTCAATGGTTTGCGCGAGACAGTTTCTCGGGACGTAATCGGTGTTCTAAACTCGTTATCTGGACGCTGCGTGAATATTGATTCAAATCGAAAGTTCTAATCTCATTTGTCAGGCTGCCCTGATCATTAAGTCGTGTTCACTGAACCGCTGTCGTCAAATAGATTACTAAGACATGATTAAACTTGTTTATCATTATTGATAATAAAATATTTTAATGAATTATGATTAATTATGTATAAACTGTAGACTTTTCAAAATTTTAAACGATGCTGCTGCAATGAGGATAAAGGATGGAGAGAATAGAGAACAACGATTTGTTGAAATGCAAGTTGAAGGCTTTTCAAACTAACCTAACCGTTTGCAGTAAAAACTTGGTCAAGTTGTGCCGATCTTTTTACAGCGAAGTTTGATAAGCTGCATTCATTGACGTGACGTCAGGGTTTAAAAGTTATGGCCCATTTTAATCTTCGACAGTAATTAATAAAGAGGTAATATATTAGATAAGGAGGAAGATTAAATACTTCTAAGGAATATTGCAGTGGAGCAATAAGGAATGCGTTGCGTTGAAGAAACTGCATATATATATATATATATATATATATATATATATATATATATACATATACGCATTAACATTTTATTCTTCACTCCACTTTAGGAATGTAGCAATGTGAAAGAAAATTTTGTGTAAATATCAAGTTTAAATAGCTATGACATTTTACTGAGCATACAATGCTTGGAGAGCGTATCAAAGAGCTCAAGTGCTAATTAGAGCTGAGAGTGTCATGAAAGAAACAGGAGACAAGCGAATAATATGGATCACACGAACGATAGGTTCTCAGAAATATGGAGGAGAAAGGCTGGAGAACAGGGGGCAAGGACTATCAAGGGCTGACCCGATAATGGATATTGATTCCTTGCGGCCCAGTAAACAGAAAGATGGATACTATTGAGACATTATAATGAACCGAGGAAGAACAGTAACTTAGGTTAAAAGGGAATTAGAAAATGAAGCAGGCTATGAGATAGAGTTTGATGAGGTTGGGATAGTTCTAAGTCTTGCAGTATAAACTGGGCAACAGGAGTCTAGAACATGCAGAGAGATTGACCTCCGTTAAAATGATGAGGAATAAACAATTTTACCAGACGGGCGCAGTGGATGCAGATCTATTTTTCTCGAAGGTTAAATTTATAACAAATTTCACTTTATTGTTTATTTTGGCTCGGCATTCCTTACAGAGCTCGTTCAAATTGTTGCGAAATCGCCAGTGATCGTGGGCACTTTTAGCATTGGCGATTCGCGCATAGAAACAAGGATAGGCCCATTGGAAGCATTATACTCGCAAAAGTTAGGTTAGTTTGAAATTATTTGACGTGCACTTTGTTTCGTGTAGAGATGCGAGGAAAATATTAGTTCACGCAGTATTATTTAGAAGAGAATCGACTGTGCAGTATTCTTTTCAAAATTTAGCGTCCATAGAAAAAAAATGATAGTAAAAAAAACCCAGCGAGTTACAGAATTTCACCCCGTCTTGTAAATGGTGTCTTTGGTTTAATCTGAAATTTTTTCTGTTCTTATGGAGTGAATACTAGAATAATTGTCTTTTTTTTAAATGTTCAGCACTAAACAAGAAAACCTTGAAACTGCATTTATCTTGAATTGTATTGCTTTTGGGGTAAAGGGGCAATCCAAAGACAAAAAAGAGGGCAATTTGTCATAAATCCGTCTTTAAAAAAGCAAAGAAAATTTTAGATCTTGAATTTTATATAAAAAAAGCTGAAGTTTATTTCAAATTAAGGGACACTCAGATGTTCCATCTATCAACTGTAGAGTCCAGCCTCAGATAAGTAGAATCTCTTATTTTGACAAGGATTACATTTGCCGCAGCCTGTTAAAATCACACAATCTCTTCGGCCAGGTACCCATTTCATACAGGCGTGGACCTCCATACTTCTTGGGGTTTTATCTCGATAAGACGAAGGGTATCAATGATATCGAGTCGATTTTTCTCCTCTCTCTTTGTATTTTACCTTTTCCTTCCGCCCTCTCTTTGTATGTACGTTAATTCTAACTATCATAGAATCTTATTTGTCTGTCTGCCTATTAGGTTCTCCTATTCCATCTCTCTGAACCCTGTATCTGTCTCTGTCTGTCTTTGTTTGTCTGCCTGTCTCTCTTTTTCTCCTCCACGTCTATTGTTTCTTTTCTGGTATTGGTTCTTGTCCATATTATCATATTATCACGTTGTACAAAAAATTGGATGGATAAGTGTGCGTGTGAATTTTAGATTCTTGTTTGTAAAATTTTAGCTGCCCATATAAACTACAAATATGTATTACTTATGGATAAAGGAGAGTTATATCTTATCTTATCATATTCTGTCTGAAGGCTGAGAGATTTGTAGAAAAGGTAAATTTCTTCCGTCCTTTGATTTGTTTAAACAGTTTAAAACAATCTCATCCCCTTTCTATCTTCGCCATATATTCACATAATGGTCTTAAAAATTTAAAATGTTTAAGTCCGAATATCCTGGAATAAAAACTTCAATTTTGACAGAATTATAATTGTAAGGCTGGGTAGTTAAAACAATTTATCTATTTCAGAGCCACTCACCTGCTTTGCATTTGATTCAAATCAACAATGTTTCATACAATAATCATAAGGGTTAATTTTTTTGGCTTTGAGACAGAGAAAAATATTTAGCTGCTTTTATATCACAAGACTTGCATGAATTCGCAATTTATAATTGAACAAAAAGATGACCATGAAGCAGTTTTCTAGAACTGTTTTCGTAATTTAGTTCAACTGAGGTCTTGGCGACTACGGCCTACAAAATATAAAAATGAAGAAAACCAAAACTAACTTCTCCTCTATTTTAAACACTGACGTTCCTTCACGCTGTTTACTGTAATAATTGGCAGCGATCGATATTTCGCACAAATAACAGTACACCTCTGTTGTTTGTCTTTCTGGCAGCATCGTTAATAAAGCTGGTACTGAGGCTGATCCACCATCTGTCGGGGATCTCTTATCTTGGGCGGTCTAGCATTTCCATCTTGTGACCGAAGCATTGCTTTGGTGATCCACACAGCATGTCAAAACGCGGGCTTTGGGCGTCATTAGCTTAAGAAAATAAACACAACAAGGCCTTGTGGCGTCACTAACTACCTGTGATTATATTAATTTTAACTCGCATACTCATTTAACAAATTCGAACGGCTACTTAAGACAAAATGTAGATAACTAAGGTGAATAAACCAGAGAAAAACGTATCTTTTTTTTTCAAACAAATAATTTTTTTCAACGATTATTTTTATGATTTGCTTTTTGTTTATCACTTATTGCGACTTTATATTTTCTCACTGATCAAGGAAAAATCGAAAACAGATCAAAATGTGCTACAAACAGTTCATTGTTCGAGAATATCTTTATATAGGAGAACAGGATATTTTTTCAAGAACCTGCCATTAAATAGTAGTTTCTTCTTGTATACTTTCTTGATAATGTTTCCTTTTTTGAAACTATAATGTATCAATGACGCAGAACGTTATTAGCTGTGATCACTTCAACGTCTTCCTGTTTATGTCATGTTGATTTTTTGAATGACCTTGTAAAACTGAGCTTTAAAAAAAAAAACCAAAAAAAAAAAACCCCAACAAAAAACAAAACTATTATATACAAATAACGAAATAGCATTACCGTACTCATATCTTGGAATACGTTGTCTTAAGTTTTACGACTATTTTTACGATTCATTTTTATACAGGAAAGAAAAAAAAACAATTTTGTTTTACTTCTCTTTTTAAAAATGTTAACCTTTCAGATGATGACAAGTTTGGAAATTTGCGAGAGTGGATGCCAAAAAAAAACAAAAAAATCCAAAAAAAAAAACAACAAAAAAACAAAAACAAAACCATAATATAAAAGCAAGCTGGTCGTGTTGACTGAGTGAAGATAGTGTTGACCAATAATTATGCGAAAACCGCCAAGAGTGTCTATCGGGGCTGCTCATCAGTTGACAAGCCCCAGCACTCTCGTTAACGCCTTTGTTTGGCTCGCTAACAACTCCGCGCCCTCACTTGGCTTCCGCTAGAACGACCTGCCAAGAGCAAGAATATGGAACAGAAAGTGCTGTATTATCTCCAACCCCTTGTTTCTCATGTGTGAGCCACTAAGCAAGTGCTCAAATCCTAGAACCTGAAATTCACTGGGCTGTTTTGTACCGAGTAACATCGATTAAATTTAGTCTCAAAAACCAAAAATAAACATTTTTTTAAAATCATATTTTTTATGGTTTTACAAAAAAAAAAACAAAAAAAAAACTAACACGCAAAATAACAGCTCTCAAAAACAGTGTGAACTTAGCAAAGTAATAATTTACGAAGATGTTTTGTTTCCACAGAAAAATAGCACTATCTGTACCTTCTTACTCAAGGCCATTGCGTTACCATTCTATTAAACATACGTGTTCAAAATATACTTGCACAGAATTATTATATATTTTTTCTTCGCCTTTCTCAGTTCTTAACTTTATACATTGGTAATTATCCTACTCCATCGGACAATCGACTAAAATTCATAAAATCTCAAAATCATCACACCTTTAAATATTCAATTTAAAAAAGGAATTTTTAGAAATAATCACACAACAGGTTCAAGGAAACTCCAATTACCTGATTATAAAAAAGAAAAACAATAATCACTTTTCAATTGTTTTGGTTTGTTCTGTTTGTGCTCAATCAAAATATATTTCTTATCGAATTTTCAAAAAACTTTCGGTCATTTAATAACTACGTCAGGAGGTAAACAAAAGGTGAAAAGTGGAATTTGAAACAATCTAACACACGACTTAATTTATGACATTTTACGACGGATTGGAGGTTATGCAGTTCTCATATTCTTTGATTTTGTAAAAAAATATGAGTTTTTAATGTAAGTTCTTTATCTAGGATTTTTATTTATGTTTCAATATTTCATTGACCATACAATCATTCAACAGTCCACAGTCGATATTTATAATTGTAAAATTTGTTTTGAAAAAGACTCAGTAAAGCAGAGTTTAGTTTCGTAATCTATTTTGTTCAAATGTCATAGCTTCTTTCCGTTTTACAGCTCTCCCAGCTAGACACAGTGAGACCAACCAGGTAAACAAGATGATCCAGACACTGGTAGTTGATATTTCTTCCACCATCATAGCGGACCTCAGTACCGCCAGAAACTGGATCAACTTAGAGCCCTACCAGTACGCTCTGAAGAGCGCTGACAACACTGTAGTGATTTAAAAAGAATCAAACGATTAAGGTGTTTCCTGGCGGTCTTTGGAAAAGGTCATATGAACCTTATGTCTAGCTTGGAGACAGACGGAACCAGACATCGATAAATAATAAAAAACGATGACTAAGATAACTGTCTGATCCTTCATCCATCTGGGTGTCTGTTTGTTTCCATGGTGACATAAATGATATCTACTTATTATATTGCCAGAAAGAGGATACTCAATGTGGCTTCAGTTAATCCGATACTTTTTTGAGCAAAGCTTTTTTCAAATTTATGTATTGAGTAATTTTGAAAAATCGTCTTACTTTCGAATCAATAATCTGTGCTTGGTGCAACGGAGGAAAATTTAAGTAAACAAAATTCATTTTGTTTGCTCTCAAACTTTCAAACATTATTATTTGTTTAGATAATGGAGTCAGTAACACGCAACACTAAAAGTACTGCTGTCTAATATCAGAGGTTATAACGACAATATTTAGTAAAAACTAGAACACAGCACATTATTACGGTATAATATTTTGTTGTCTGAAATCTCCCAAGTTTCCTACTAACATTAAGAAAGTAAACTTGATAGCAAGATATCAGTCAGGGTAGTGCGTAATACAAGTCATTTAAATAAAGACGCAAAGTAAAAAAGTTTAAATAATGAGTTAAAAAATTAGATATAGTCTCAATTTGATCTCCAGAATTTTTTTCTTAGAACCTTTGAAAAAAAGATTTTCTGAAAAGAAATAAATTCAGAGACCAGTCACAAGATTTTGCGTTTCACGTTGTGGTAAACTTAGTTAAAGGATGAAAGAGAAAAATAAATCGTTTCCAATGATAAATCTACACGCACCATTTTTAAATCATGATATTTTTAAATTCCATCTAAAATCATTCTGACGTCTTAAAGAGTATAGTATGTCTTAACACTGTCATAAAAAGTTCTACGACCAGAAATTAAAACTAATACGTAATTCAGATTTAATATGCAGATGATAACTAACATATTTAAATTGTACTTGATCATCATCCCTCTGTTAAGGCTCTCTAATATTTTTTTTTATAGATGAGAATATTTTAATTAACCAAGATGAGGATGCAGCATGTGGTGGAAAAGGCATGATGACAAGTTACGTATTAAAAAGATAGAACACTCTAGGAAAAGCTGTTTATTATAAAAGAGGAAATCATACTGTTTGATATAATCATTTAAACGGATCGACGATAAAAAAGACTAACCTCCATTGTTGCTTGTTTTTTTTTTCTTAGAATCAACAGCAACATCACATTTTTTTATGTGCGACTCAAAAATCAAGCGCTGAATTTATAATAGTTACAAAGTCAATTTATTCCTGAGGAACAGACCTAGGTTTGCAGCAAAAGATTTCTAAAAGAAAAATGTCCACGACATCAAAACGTTTTTCTTTTGCAATTCTTTTTAATAAAGAAAAAAATTGTGTACAGAAGAAACGTCATTCAAATACTTTTTTTCGAAATGGAAGAAAATCAAACTATCTTGAAAAGAATTGCGAACAAAAAGCATTTTAAGGCTCCGGATATTATTTTCGAAGAACAGAACCATATTTTCGAGAACATTGTTCACTTTTTTCTTCACTACAACCTGAAATGTAATTTTCTAAAATTCCTTTTAACGTGATTATAATGTGAAGTATAATACGAAACGCAAACATAATACTTTTTACATGTGAACGCAATTATCTTATGTCTGCTCTTTGTAGCGTCTTATTTTCATGGAAAGCACACAGTGTTTCGACCTGGATGAATCGGTGTTCAAATCCTGATTGTAGCTGATTTCTACATCTAGTACTTAACTAAAGCCAGTAATAGATCTTGTCACTGTGGTAGAATGATTTGCCTTTTAAACATGTGATAAAGCTATATCACCTGATGAGAAAAGAAGGGATAAAGATTCTCGCTAAGTGTACCCAAGTCTTACTGGCATGGGTCGTTTGGTTATATCTGAAGTCATGTATATTAAGACTCGCTGTTTGTGTTTTTTTGTTAGAGCATTTTTTTAACGTATTTGAAGGAACGGGGTGAGTGAACTTTTCAGTTTTACAGGTGCAGGAATGCTTATTTAGTCATCTCATATTATGACTGCTCCCAGTCGTACTTACGTCGAATGCAGACAGATGAATCGCCATAGTAACATCACAGTTAAGGATTAGATCAGTCATAGAGAATTATGTTTGGATATATCAATATTTAAGACTTTAAGACCTGTCTGTGTGGAGAGAGAGAGAGAGAGAGAGAGAGAGAGAGAGAGAGAGAGAGAGAGAGAGAGAGAGAGAGAGAGAGAGAGAGAGAGAGAGAGAGAGAGAGAGAGAAAGAAGGTTTATGGCGAGGCGGAGACGGGGACGGCATTCAGGGCTCTATTTTAGCTTTCTAAAACAGTGAGATAAGTGTCACCCTTTCATACATAATGCACCTAGCTAAAAGGAATGTAAAGAAATATGTAATTATTTTCCTCAACAATTAGGCTTACCGCCGATTTCGTCATATCATATTATTATTTCTGTGGTTACAAAAGACTCCTGATACGCAGTTCATCTTACTAACTCTCTTGTTCTCGTTGTTCACAAGCAGCCCTAAGATACACAGCGTCTATATGGTGCGTTCTGTGAGCTAGGTATATAATAAGAAATGCATCAAAATATTAAGGTCAAAGACTTGTTCTTGTCAGAAACGGACTTGGTGGCTATACCGTAATCTATCTGCAAAAAGCAGTAATTTAACAATTTCGCATTTATGCTTGTGAAATATTAAATGAAACCCTTAATCATTCATGTAGTTTTCATTGGCTATCATTTTTTTTCTCATTACAGACATTGCATATCCATATTAGCGGCTTGATACTTAGTGATCTTTATCTCAAGGCAAAAATCAAGAAAACCTTACCAAATATTTCAAATTAATATTGACTTTACTTCCATACAAAATCAAATCTGCATTAAGGATTGTATTTATTTTCATGGTTTAAAAAATTCTCAAATTAAATTCAGCAATTTATGAAGCAATATGAGATGGGACTTATCGACTCTAAAATTGTCACAAACAGAAATGAAGAGAAGAGAATCAATTCCGCCCCTCTCGAGCCGAGGCCAAGCTAATCAGAGACAGGATATCTCTCCTCGAAACCTTATCGTGACGCCGCCGCTAGAATGATCCGTCTCACGCAGTCTTAGGTTGAAACACACTGCTGGCTGCGGAGCGCCCGCTCAAAACGGCATCACAGCTGACGATTCACCTGGGGCCTATACGTGTTGCATCAATTAAAGCTGATATGGGCAGGCATAAGTTACTCATTTACCGTGGTCACAGATTCCCAACTCATCCTTTTTATTATTCTCTTCTTTTACTTCTAGCTTCTTGATTGTTTTTTTTTTTCTCTCGCTCTCAGGTTACTCTTTTGTCCTATGCCTCGCTTAAAGTTATCTTAGTTTCTCTAAAACGTCATTCGGACTGAGAATTTCAACTAAGCCAGAGATATGCTTTCATGTCCGTCACTTTTTTTATTAAGGTTACACCCTGCCGCTAATGTGGTGTTGTGGTCCAATCACTAAGGCAGAAATAAACTCTCAACTGTCTGAGAGATTCGGGGCTGAAATATTAATTGTGCAGGGTTACTAGGACAATATTCCTTGACATATAATTCCTCATACCAACCAAGTGTGAAAGTAATACACGAATATAGACAGTGAGAGATCTTGTCAGTGCGCTTGAGTTATGCGCCGTGTCTTACGGTCGCTCTATACCTTTTCCAACCATAGCATCGCTGTTTTTTTTTGCGTGTAGATTTTAACACTCTTCAAACTTTATTAAAGATGATTTTTGAGCAAAAGACTACGCTGGGGAAGAATCAACTAATCAATTAATAAACTAACAATAAATTTTATGTCGGTTTTCTATATAGATACATCTTAGTTCAAATCCAACACTTATATCATATTTGTACCGTTTTTGCTGTCCTCAGAAGATCCAAAAAAATATGCAGTACAGAATTCATTGTTCGAAATTTATTCACTGATAAAATTAAAAGTATTTTCCTAATCCCTAGAGTTCAGATAGCGTACTGCTCGAACCCATATGGTCTGTATCACTTTTGTTCAACTCCAATATGTTAGCTCTGTGAGTGGGCGAGTTGACGCTCAGAAGAAGTGGAAGTCCCAGAATCTCACAAATCAGGAAAGGTCGCTAATAGCTCTCTATTGAGCGGTGCCGGCTGATAATGATTGCAGTGCGTGACTGGACATTGTTTTAGTAATAATGGATCGGGGACAATCGTCTTAGCTGGTCGTTGCTACTGATGCTCTTATCTCTGGCATGATGCTTCTACCACTACTGAAAGTATGCGATGATTATTCTTGCTGTTATTGTAAGGTTTTTGTAGTGACGAGAAGACATTGGTGATAGTAGCGATAGCATAAGTTGCATTATCGGCAATATCAACAAAAGTAACGGGTACTTTATTGTTAGCATAGTCCTAGTATAGGTGGTGGTAGTAGTAATAGCAGGGATCTAGTAGCGTAGCAGAAACAGTAATAGTTTCATCAATAAAGTAGTAGTATAATTGTTAGAGTAAAGGCAGAATTAATGGCATCAACAGCAGCAGCAGTAATAGTAACCGTAGTAGTAGTAGTAGTAGTAGTAGTAGTAGTAGTAGTAGTAGTAGTAGTAGTAGTAGTAGTAGTAGTAGTAGTAGTAGTAGTAGTAGTAGTAGTAGTAGTAGTAGTAGTAGTAGTAGTAGTAGTAGTAGTAGTAGTAGTAGTAGTAGTAGTAGTAGTAGTAGTAGTACTAGTATCCAATGTGAGAATCGATAATATCACGCTAAGAGCATAGCTAGCTACACGCCCCCCCCACCTCTTTTTCCACACACAGTCTTTTTTCCATCATACCACACTTTTCTTCCATCCTGCCGCTCACACATTTTCTCACCCCTCCTTTTTTCTCTTTTAAAGCACATTTATGCAATAAATACAACAGAAAGAGATAGACCTGGCTGTCTGCAATTTCTACTTCTCAAGTTTGAAATAAGTGTGCTTCGGAAGCAAGAAATCCAAGTTGGGAAATGCTAATTATCTGCATCTCTTGAGATGTGCTCGTTGCATCAAAATCTCCATTCTTTCCTAAAACTTAAGAAATGATTTTTGCAACTTGACCTTAACACATCACATACCAAAGGCTTAATGCACAAAACGACTGAACGACACTTAATAATTACAGAGCACAATTACTGCTCACCTCAGGATGCACGCGCAACTGCCTTGTGTGAGGAATGCTCCTCTTGGATCGTGCATGGGGAACACCATGATGCACGAAGTGAAATTCACTGTCTGATCCTAAGACCTGTTTGATGGAAAAAAAAAAAAAAAATGAATAATCTAAACAAATTGCAAGTGTAGAAAAAATTAATAAGTTTTATATAAAGAAAAATTTTGTTCTGTCTGCTTGGGTGTGAACGGGGGCGGGGGGGTGGGGGGGAATTTTGTTGAAGTGGAGACCATCAGTGCAATTTGGGAAAATTAATTAAATATTTTTTAGAAAGCTGTTTGACGACAAAAAAAAAAAGGCAATTGATTGAATGTTGAAAAAAAAATCTTTATTTGTGTTATGTACAAAGTTTTAGCAAAGGAAACCCGATGCAGTAGCGCTAGACAAAAATATTTGACAACCAGATGGAAGTTACGTCGAAAGTGCAGTGTTTGCTGAAATAATGAAAATTATTACAATTTAATGTCGCTGACTCGATTCCACAGAATGTTTTTGTTGTTAAAGTGGACAAGATGAAAAAGTGAGAATATATTTATTGTAAAACCAACATTAAGTAGTTTTCTAAGATTTTTTTATTTGTACAAAAAAAGAAAAGCCGGTGTTGTAGACGGCGGTTAAAGACACCAACAATTAAGATCAGGATAATAACTATAGGTATTTATTAACTAAAAGTAATTCAGCTTTGTGGTGTGTCCGTTATGTCTCAGGTTCCTTGATTACTTCTCCCACGTGGACTCTACTAGTCTTAGCAGTCAGATTAACGATAGGCTAGGAAATGCCTATGCCAGTGAGATCAACATAACGTAGAGTATTACGCTAGTGTCAGATATTGGTGGTAAGGAATAACAATTCTAGTTGCAATCGAATAATGTTGCACAAAAAGTGGCAAAGATATTTAAACTCTTGGTGTCTTTTTATTTTTTAAGATCGAATAAAACAAGAATGCTCAATTAAGGTAAGCTAGAGAAAAAAAAGGAAAGAAGAAAGAAAGAAACTGTATGAGTGACAGAGGTTGAAAACAGATATACCAGGATTTAGAGAGATAGAGACATCTATGAATACGGAGCAATAGATAGAGTCATAGATAGAGATAAAAACATAGAGAGAAAGGGAGAGAGAGAAAGAGACAGAAAGAGAGAAAAAAAGAGCGAGAGAGAGAGAGAAAAAAAAGAAAAAGAGAGAGAGAGAAAGAGAGAGAGAGAGAGAGAGAGAGAGAGAGAGAGAGAGAGAGAGAGAGAGAGAGAGAGAGAGAGAGAGAGAGAGAGAGAGAGAGAGAGAGATCTGCTCTGTTTTCAAAGAAGATTGTGATAGATTGAACAAGGATTAAAAGGCCTGAGACACACAATTTTTTTCGGTGCTTTCGAAAAAATAAATAAAATATTTTGCTATTCCATTGAAGTCAATCACGCAAATTGTTGATTATAAAGCGCTTCAAAAGCAATGGAAAAGGTCTGTTTTTCGATGCCTTGCTTAGCAACCGCCTTTGTTTTACACTTGTGTTCCTCTTGTTACTTGCCAAAGATTTTCATCCGAAATTATAAAATAAAGAGCAAATTTAATCCTTAATCAAAAGTCTTTTCTTGTCCATGTAGCTGATAGAATTTCAAACATGATTTCCTTATTTGAAAAGATAGAATTATTCTTCCGTTTAAAATTCCAATCATGGAAGACAGAAATAATATTGTATGCAAATCCAAAAATTCAATGAATCAATGAATGCGGCATTAGCATTTCAGAAACAAAAGTTCCAAACCCTAAACCGAGGCGCAAAATGACATAAAAGGCTAAGAATATAAATGTGCGGAATATGGATTTTTTTATTATTTGGGACATAAAGTACCAAACCATAATTAGAA